>PVIY010021297.1:0-42655 GCA_004026745.1 Myrmecophaga tridactyla
CAAAAGAAAATATCATGTGATGGGTTATCCTAAACACTGGGAATTTATTGGCCTACAGTTTTGAGGCTAGGAGAATTCCAAAATCCATGTTTATCAAATGGTGCTTTCTTCCAGGAGGCTGTGGTGGTCTGGGGCTGGCTGCTGGCAATCCTTGGTCCTTGTTTTGTTTTATTTTTTTGGTCACATGGCACAGATGATTAACCTTTAAATATTAACCTTTAAATATTAGAGAGAGATGTGACTCCACCCATTCCAGGTGGGTGTTGATTAGTTTACTGGAAACCTTTAAGAGAGGAAGCATTTTGAAGAGACTCCCTTCAGAATGAGGAGATAGCAACGAGAACTACCAAAGCCCACACAGCCAGATATCTTTGGAAATGAAGAAGGAATAAATCCCCAGGGGAGCTTCATGAAGCAGTAGTCCTGGAGAGGAACCTAGTAGACATTGCCATGTTCATTACCTGCCTTTCCAGTTGAGAGAGAAACTCTGAACGTCACCAGCCTTCTTGAACCAAGGTATCTTTCCCTGGATGACTTAGATTGGATGTTTCTGTAGACTTGCTTTAATTTGGACAATTTCACAGTCTTAGAACTATAAACTTGCAACTTATTAAATTCCCCTTTTTAAAAGCCATTCCATTTCTGGTTTATTGCATTCTGGCAGCTAGCAAACTAGAACACCAGCCACAAATCTTTCTCCAGGCAGGAACCTGGGATAGTCATAGAAGTAGCCTGTTTGTTCCCTATTTCACAGGGCTCACTGTCCTCAGTTGCCTAATGTTCATTGTATATTGTTTCATTTACTTGATTTTTTTTTTAAGTTATTTTAGGTCAAGATTAAATTTGGACCCTTTTTGTTCAGCTTTGCTGAAAATACATTATTTGTCAGTTGCACAATTCTTACGCTTTGGCCCTTTTTTAAAAAATATCACAGTTATACTAATTTTGTTTTTTAAAAAAACATTTTTTATTGTGAAGTATAGCATATATATCATAAAAGCAATAAATTTGAGAGTACATTGTTACATTGTAACAAGCAGTTATAGAATAGATTTCAGAGTTTGGTATGGGTTACAGTTCCACAAGTTTAGGTTTTTCCTTCTAGCTGCTCCAAGACACTGGAGACTGAAAGAAATATCAATATACTGATTCAGTAGTGATACTCATTTGTTAATTCCTATCCTTTCTGTTATAAGTCCTCCTTCATGTCCCAGAATAATTTGGGTAGAGAATAAAAGAGTGTTTCCAAAGTCCCCTTGGGTGACTGGGGAGAAAGGGGAATTCCTCATATTCTTGTAAGCAGTTGGGACAACCAGTTCAGTAGGCAAGATAAAGTTTCAGTGGCTGTGAGATTTCAAATGGAGTTGAGAGGTTATTTTGGAGATTATTCTTACACATTATATAGATATCCCTTTTTAGTTTATAGTGTGTTGGAGTGTCTAGAGGGAAGTACCTGAAACTGTTGAACTGTATTCCAGTAGCCTTGGTTCTTGAAGATGACTGTATAACTATATAGCTTTTACAGTGTAACCATGTGATCGCAAAAACCTTGTGTCAGATGCTTCTTTTATCCAGGGTATGGATAGACGAGTAAAAATAGAAAGATCAAAAATAAGTAAATAGGGCAGGCCACGGTGGCTTAGCAGGCAGAGTTCTCTCACCTGCCATGCCAGAGACCTGGGCTCGATTTCTGGTGCCTGCCCATGTAAAAAAAAAAAAAAAAGTAAATAATAGGGGGGAATAAAAAGTATAACTTTTCCTTCTCCTTTGATCCTTCTCTCAATCTTTAAGGGTGTTTGGGCTATGCCCATTATAACTTTTTCATATTGGAAAGGGGTGTCAATAATATGAGATAGTTGATGTTCCTGGAGAGGCTCTGGATTTCAGGACTTACCTGGCCCAGGAACCGATCTGGAGATTGTAGGTTTCTGGAAAGTAATCTTAGTATGTGAAACTTTTGCAGACTCTCAGATAAAGCCTTAGGTGTAATTTAAGGTTCACAGGAATGGTTTTGGTTGGGGTTTGGAAAACTGTGGTAATTAGCAATACCTAGCTGAAGCTAGCATAACAGTAGCCTCTAAAACAGCCTCTAGACTCTATTTGAACTTTCTTAGCCACTGATACCTTATTTTGTAACACTTGTTTTCTCCCTTTTGGTCAGGAAGGACTTGTCAATCCCATGGTGCCAAGGCCAGGCTTATCTCTGGGGGTCATGTCCCATGTTGCCAGGGAGATTTTTGCTCTTGGAAGTTATGTTCCATATAGGGGGGAGGGTAATGATTTTCCTTGCAGAGTTGGGCTTTGTGAGAGAGAGGCCAAATCTGAGCCACAAAAGAGATTTTCTGAAAGTAACTCTTAGGCATAACTGTAGGTAGACTTGGCTTTTCTGCTACAGAAATAGACTTCAGAAGAGCAGGCCTCAAGATCAAGGGCTTGGCCTATTGACTTAGGAGTCCCTAATATTGAGACAATATCTGGGCCTTCCCTGTGGTAAAGCTTAATAATTCCATAATTTTTCTTCTGTCTCTCAAGGGACTTTGCCAGTACTTCTTAATTATCTGCTCAGTATACTCTGGAATGTATCTGGGTATTATCTTAAGCTGTATTATAAGCCCTTATTCCCATTCAGGGCTCCATGTGTTTGGGTTGTTTAAACAAGCTATCCAGACAGGTTGAGTTAGATTATGTGTTACAGAAAATTTAAGTTTTGGACAACCTAAATTTCTCTTCCTTTGGTCTCATATAGTAGGTGAAGTTATAAAATACCAGCAATGTCATCCTTTCCCCTGTATTCTAATTTACCTTGGTCCTGACCTGAACAGCTTTGTTCTTACTTCTAATTGAAGCCTGATCTCTTTTTCAATTTCTTTAACAGTTGTTGTATGTAGCAGTGCAGTCTTTCGGAGCTGCAAAATTCCAACTCTGAGTCTTAGTCTGTATCACACAGGTACCCATAGTTCCAGGAAAATACCAAGTTAAACATATATAGCATAGCATCTCAAAATCTAGAAATAACATTTACAGCTCCCGGCTAAATGTGACTGCTATAAGAGATTATAATCTAGACCACGATTTTTTTCAAGTATTTTCTAAAAGAGACCACTCAATATTTGTTCTTTTGTTTCTGGCTTATTTTGTACTACATAATGTCCCCAGGGTTCATGCAACACGTTGCATGCATCATGACTTTGAGCTGTACAATAGTCCATCATATGTATACAACACAGTTTGCCATTCTACTTCTCATTCAGTGTATCCTTTAGCCACGTCCTTCCATTGGGCATCATGTAAATGTCCACAGTCAACAATCCATGTCTCACATTATCCTCACTTAGTTGTAAAATCTTGAACATTCTCAATTTTAGACTATCTTCAGTGCTCCATAGAGAAAAATAACCGGTAAACACACTCTCACCAAATAGAAAATCCAAACCTCCCCTTAACTCTTGTTCTTCCCACACAATTATTTACCCCTGGTATTTCTGTGGTACTGTTGATGTCTTCTGTTAAATATAGACCATAGTTTGCAATTGTAGTTTTCCCCCTATATTCCTGTCTTATTTACTCTTTGTACAAGATTAATTCCTTTGAAGTAGTTCATGCAAGAACTTATTTATATTTGTAGTGTTAATTAGTGAGATTTATGTCTCTATAGAACCTCTTTCAATCATGTACACCTTCAATATAGCAAAATTGTCTGTAGACCCGTTAATGAACTGCCTTCACTTCTGTCCATTCCCTTACATTTAAGTTCAAACTCATTAGCTAACTGTTCACTCATCTCTAGCTTCTGTGTATTTGTAGATACCTTATATTCTATATTATAAACCTCTAGGTTTACCTTTACCAATACTATGAATATTACTATTCATAATAGTGAAACCATACAGTATCTATCCTTTTGCATCTGGCTTGTTTCACTCAGCATTATGTTCTCAAGGTTTATCCATTTTGTCCTTTGCTTCAGGACCTCATTTCATCTTACTGCTGCATAATATTCCATTCTATGTATATACCAAATTTTGTTTATCCACTTGTCTGTTAATGGGTACTTGGATTGTTTCCATCTTTTGGCAATTGTGAATAATGCTGCTGTAAACATTAGTGTGCAAATTCTGTTTCTGTCACTGCTTTCAGCTCTTCTGGGATATACCAAGGAGTGGTATTGCTGGGTTGTAGGGAACTAGATAATTTAGTTTTCTAAACTGTCTTCCATAGCGGCTGTACCATTATACATTCCACCAGCAGTGCATAAATGTCTCAATTTCTCCACATCCTCTCTAACATTTGTAGTTCCTTATTTAATAGCAGCAACTTTTATAGTTGTGAAATGATATCTTTTATTGTAATCTTGATCTGTATTTTGCTTATAGCTAATGAAAATGATCATCTCTTTTTTTAGCCATCTGTATTTGTTCTTTGGAAAAATATCCACTCATATCTTTAGTCCATTTTATAATTGGGTTGGTTGTTCTTTTGTTGTTGAATTGTATGATTTCTTTATATATAAAGGATATATCAAACCTTTATCCATCATGTGGATAAAGGTTTTATATGTGGATTTCTTTATACATAAAGAAATCATACAATTTATGTTTTAAAAAATTTAAACATCAATGTCTTTATGGTTAAAAGATATTCTTCATGCATATTATCTCATGTCATTTCCAAATATTTTCTCCAATTGAGTTGGCTGCCTGTTCACCTTTTAACAAAATCTAGCTTTGGCCTTTTTCTTTAAAATTACTTTGTTATGAGCTAAGTAAGATTTTTTCTACTTCAAAACTTTTTAAGAAAGCAATCTATGTTAGAAAATGTAGGTTTTATCTGGTGAGATCTAGTTATGATAGCATTTGAATATACATTTGATTTTCTCTTCTATCTGAGTATGATCAGAAGATAGGTACTAAATAAAGCAACAAAACACCTGAGTTATCTTCTGGGAGTGAAAAAAAAGGTTTTGTTTAAATCCATGTTTTTGACTACAATGCAGTATTCAACGGTGTCAGAAAGTCAGGGAAAACTATGCCTAGGGGATCAGATAGAGAACATTGTCTTTCTTTTGAACTTGGGCAGTTTTTTTGTGCTAGCTGAAACTGATATGCACTATAACTTAAGAAAGGAAAATGAATCCCTTTATTAATAGTAAGGTTCTCCCTGCCTTCTTCCAGTGAGAGAAAAAAAAAATAAGGCTAAGCCTTTTGATTCCAAATTTCCATGATCCTTTGAAGAACAAAGAAGATTGACAGTCCCTGGGAAGTGCCTTTGACTCAGAATATAAAGATTCAGCCGAAGAAGTTTTGTTAAGCCTGAGGCTATTCTGTGCATAGTTTAAGTAGTAGTATCAACTAAGAATTCAATAGAAAAGTACAAGTTTTAACATTGTGCTTGTTATTTGCAACACTGAACTCTTAAGAATATCTGTTCTTCAGTGCCCTTCTCCTTCCCCTTTCCCTATAAAATGAATAGGGGTTAGCAGTTGGTACCTCACTTAGGAAATATCTTACCTATATGTAGTACTTTATAGTTAAAAGACATTCTTCATGCATACTATCTCATTTGACCCATACAGTCCTGTAATTTTGCAACACAGGTTTTTCAGTTTTCGTTTTGGGAGTTTCAGAAAAGTTATGTGATTTCTTTTTTCAGGTCATAGAATTAATGAATATAATTAAAGTTCAGGTGTTCTCATTTCCAGTTCAACATTTATTATTATCTTACTCTGCCTATATAGGGATATGTCTCTTTTCTCTAAAACTTTACAATTGACTTTTAATTAAAAGATATTTTTACTGATTTTAGAGGTGTGTTGGTGATCATTTACTGTTTCAGTTTGTATAAACTTAATTTCAAAACTATTAGAAAACTTTAATATGTTTTCAAACATTGGCTTATTATGACTTTCCTCTTAGGCACTTTTAAAGTATACCCTTTGGTTATTTACCCATTGGGAACTATACAGTCTTTATCTGTTTTCAATGTTTATACCTTTATATCTGTTTCATTTACAGCATGTATTTCCTCCAGTTTCATTTTGTTTTGCCCTTTATTGTTTTTTGTTAGAAAAAAATTGCGTTCACTAATGGTTGTGAAATTTCTCTTGTAATTCATTCATCTCATTGAAGATCAGGAAATTGTTTTTCTCAGTAGTTGGAATAAATATTCTGTTTTTAAATATATTTCATATGATCGATTTATATATTGTGAGAAGCATTTGTTAATAATAAGCTTTCCTATTTGTTTAGTTTTGTTTAGGTTATCATATGTTAAAATCATATGTATTTTTAGAAAACATTTTTTAATTGTGAAATATAAGCATATCAAAAAAGTAATAAATTTCAAGGTACATTTTAACAAATAATTTTAGGACATATTTCAAAGTTTGGTACAGGTTGCAGTTACACAATTTCAGGTTTTTCCTTCTAGCTGCTCTATGACACTGGAGATTGAGGAAATATCAGTATAATGATTTACCAGTCCTACTCATTTGTTCTAACTCCCTTCTCTGTTGTAATTCTTGTCTTTTGCTTTGATCTTTCTCTCAACCTCTAGGGATATTTGGTCTCAGCCCCTTCTCACTTTTTCATGTTAAAAAGGGGCGTCAAGCATATAGGTTAGGGGAGTGGAGTTAGTTGATGTTCTTGGAGAGGCTTTCTACTCTGGGTTTCAGGACCTCTGGCCTAGGAACCATCGGAGGTTATAGGTTTCTGGAAAGTAAACGTCGTGTGTGAAACTTTCGTAGACTCTCACACAAAGCCCTAGGTGTTCGTCAGTGTTAACAGGAATGATACTCGTTGGGGTTTGACAAGCCATACTAGTTAGCAATATCTAGCTGAAGTTTTCCTAAGAGTAGCCTCCAGAATAGCCTCTCAACTCTATTTGAACTCTTTTAGCCACTGATACCTTAGTTCATTATATTTCTTTTAATCCCTTTGATCAAGAAGGTATTGTTGATCCCATGGTGCAAGGGCTAGGCTCACACATGGGAGTCATGTCCCACATTGCCAGGGTGGGGGACTTTCCCCCTTGGATGTCATGTTCTATGTAAGGAATAGGGTAATGATTTTCCTTGCAGAGTTGGGTTTAGAGAGAGTGAGTGGCCATATCTGAGCAACAAAAGAGGTTTTCTGGAGGTAACTCTTAGGCATAATTATAAGTAGGCTTAGTTTCTCTGCTACAGAAATAAGTTTCATAGAGAGCTAGCCTCAAGATCAAGGGCTTGCTCTATAAATTTGGTAATTATTAATTTTAGTTACCTTAAATGTGTCTTAGATTAAGCAAAGAAAGATAATAAAAATTATATTTAATTTAAATTTAGAAATTACCCGAATTCTAAATTTGTTGAGACAGCTGATTTAACATCTTGGTGTATCTTTTTACACTTTTTGCTCTGAAAATTTGTGTATATAATTCCATAAATTAAGTTGATTCTTTTCTGTAATTTTGCAACCAAGAAAGTAAGATTTAAAAGGTAGTTATAATGACTAAATGATTATATAAATGCCTTTTTCTTACTTTCTGGTATATCATAGAAAAGCCAAATGGAAATACTTGAAATTACTGAAACCCAATGATTTGCAAATTGTAAAAACCTCATGACAGGTCTTGCCTTGTAGAACCTTATGGTTAGCTTAGTTCTAGCTTAGCTCAACTCCTTTACATTTGCAAATTGTACTTTCTTATACTTGTTATTATAATAGTAACAACTCTATCCCCTTTGGTTGAATCCGTAAAAGCCCTAAATTCCTTAGACTCAGGAGACAGGTTTTAGGCCCATAGGCTTATCTGATCTCCTTATTTTGCTTTGCAGTAAACTCTTTCTTCCTTTGAAACCCCTGAGTCATTGATAAGCTATGTGTGCATTGGGCAGAGAACCCCATGTTTATTGGTTATCAATTTCTTTTTCATTGACTAATATCATAAAAATTCTTCAATGTAAGTAATCTTTGATCTCCATTGCATGATCATGCAAACTGGCTGCGTGGTAAGATTTTTTTCATAATTTATTAACCATTCTCCATATGATGGATATTTGTTTCAGATGTTTTTCAGTTATAGAATGCAACTTTTAAAATTGCTCCTGCAGTGTGAAAATTTTCTGAGCTTTTCAAGATATTTATTCACACTAAAATATAGTTGACAAAATAAAGTTTTTATGTATTCTGTTGGCTTTTCTTTCAACTTACAATAACCATAATTTCCATACTTGCTTTACCACCTCTAGCTTATTTGAAACATTTAGCTCTAGTTATTAAGTAGAAAATTTATAGGTAACTGTAGTTTTTAAAACATTGAGTTTTTGAAAGGAAACTATATTCAACAAAATCTATAGTATTTTTAATGTACTTATACATGCTGTTTTGATATGTTATTTATTCAGTATTTAAATATTTAAATCTATGTTTTTTTAAATAGATTATCTTTCTCATGGAATAGATCTTTCTGGAATAGAAGTAATAGAAAGTGACCTACTTTTTATTGCAAGAGCTCGACTGGAGGTGGAAAATCAAGCTAAGCGCCTACTAGAGCAAGGTTTGGAGACCCAGGTAATAAAAACAATATAATAGCTTTTTAATGTGATAAATACACCATAATACAGATGAACATTTTTGACTTTGAGTTCAGAAATATAGTACTATGTTCCCATTTTAATACTGAGGTACTACATCTACAATTTGAATTGGAGACTTGGATATAAAGTTAATATAGAGAAAATTGTGTCAGAAATATATTTAATTCTACTAAAAATAGATTTTAGTATGCTAAAATACCTGTTTAACATGCTTACTTTGTCAAAGATGCTGTTACTTATTTAAGCCTCTCACCAGTCCATAAGGTTTGTATTGTTATTTTCTTTTTACAGGAAACAGAGAACTTAAATAATTTGCCCAGGATCACACAGCTAGTAAATAATACACTTTGGACACAAACCTTAGGTACTCTAACCCCAGAGCCTGGCACCCTTAATCATGATGCCATAGTTTAAAAAAAAAAAAATTGACTCATTTCTCCTACAGTGTTATTTTCCTGCTGCTTATTTTCTGAATCAGAAGAAATCTGAAAGGATTCTTGTATTAGAATTAACAAATTAGAATTAAACCTCAGTTCTTCTACATTTGTCTTGGACATAGATGTTTTCTCCATTTATCTGGACCCCAATACTATTGTTAATATTCAGGCCTTTTTTCCCCATCTTTTCCCTATCTTTAAAACCAGGAAACCAAACATCTGAAACAAATGTAACATGTTGTACATTATAATTCTCTTAGTACTTTTTAAATCAGAAAAGTGCTTAATTTGATGTCTGATTCTTAATAGTGTAATTAAAAAATATAACTGAACATCAATTACTCTTTAATATAAAGTTTTAAAGTTGAAGTAATACATACATACTGAAAATTGAACATCACAAATGTACCTGTAGAATGAAATATCACATGTGAACACATCTGTGAAATAAAAACCTGAGTGAAAAAGTACGACATTACTTGCACTCCTGTAGTCTATTCATCCTCTCTCTTTTCCAAAGTAACTATTATTTTGAATTCTAACACTGGGGAGATTATTTTTGCTTGTTTTGCCAGTTATGTTTGAACTCTAATCATACTATGAGGATAAAACTCTTTAATTTGTTTTTTTTTCCTTAAAAGATACTTCTCTACATCAAATATGAGAAAGCATGTTTTTTAGATCCTCAAGACAGAAGGAAAAGCAACTTCACAATCAACTTTTCTGTCCTGAATTATGAAAGAAAGAGTATTTGCCTTCCTAAGAAGTGGCCTCTGGGTTCAACTTCACATTTACATAGATTATATTTCTTTAGGGTTTTAGATTGGGAATTCACTTCCTGTAATGTGTATTGTTCTCTTCTTTGTATGGTTGCTTTCATCTCCTAGTACCTTTGTTTCTCCCATACATTCGTCCAGGTCTTAGGTTGCCGTGTTTTCTCTCTGTTCCAAGTTGCATAATCCTGGGTGTTATTCTCCAATGAGATGATTATTCTTATACCTTGATTCACAGTTTTTGAGATCTGCTGGCCTTATTTGAATCTAATGGCCTTTCATGATCTACTTTACCATCTGTTCTAGTTTGCTGCTGCCGGAATGCGATATGCCAGAAACAGAGTGGCTTTTTAAAGGGGGAATTTATTAAGTTGCAAGTTTACAGTTCTAAGGCCATGAAAATGTCCTGATTAAAGCAAATCTATAAAAATGTCCAAATTAAGGCACCAGTAAGAGGTAATCTTCACTCAAGAAAGGCCAATGAAGTTCAGGGTTTCTCAACTGGAGAGGCACATGGCAAACATGGCGATGTCTGCTAGCTTTCTCTCCAGGTTTCTTGTTTTATGAAGCTCCCCTGGGGGAGTTTTCCTTCTTCATCTCCAGATGTCTCTTGGCTGCATGGGCTCTCATGGATTTGTGACTCTCTGTGGCTCTGCTGCTCTTTCCAAAAAAATGTTTCCTCTTTTAAAGGACTCCAATAAACTAATCGAGACCCACCAGGAATGGGTGGAGTCACAACTCCATGGAAGCCATCTAATCAAAAGTTACCTCATTGGTTGGATCACATCTCCATGGGAACAATCAAGAAACTCCCAGCCAGCAATATTGAATGAGGATTAAAGAGCTTTTCTGGGGTACACCACAGATTCAAACCAGTACATCATCTTTCTCCCATTGTCAACCATGGACATTGTTATTATCAACATTTTCTCTGAATCTCCTGTGTCTCATTCTTTGATTTTAGATTTCTATCCTTTCTGCCCTCTCATTCCTTTTTTTCCTGTCACACCTATTATTTGAATTCATATGGACCAACAAGCCCTTTATTACTCAGTCTTTTTCCACTCTTTCAACTGCATTTCTCTTTCTCAACTTATTTTTCTATATGATATTGATCTGTGACCTGGCTTTTCAGTTACCCTCCTGACAGTGATTTTCTAACTTTAACATATATCAGACTCATCCAGAGAGGTCCAGAGTTACTGATGAGGTTGACTTGGGCTGGTTCCCCAAAACTAATTTGTATTTCTAACATCCCCAGGTGATGCTGATGCTGCTGATGCAGGGATCACACTTTAAGAACCATTGCTCTTGGTGATACTCTCAAAGTTGTTTTTACCTCTGACTTTCTACTAATCTTGCACAGTAAACTGCCATGTCGATAGATTTTTTATGTTTGTTCTGCTTCTATGCCCAGGCTGCTCAGTACTATTTAAAAATAAAAACAAACAGCCATAAGATTGGTGTAACTAACATTTGTCATTCTGAAATGCATTTGAGGTTCTATTAGTTTTTTAGTAAGTCTGTTTCTCTCTTACATTTCACAAATGGTTGTTTTAAATCTTCTTTATTTACTGTAAGCCACCAGTCTAATCATCTGTCTTTTATTTTCATATGAGATATTCTTGTCTCATTCCTCACAAAGAAAATCAAAAACATGAACATGATTTTTTTTTTTTTCAATTTTTTGCCACATTCCTTCTGAAAGCTCAAATTCACTACCCTCTTTCTTAGGGTTAATTTCCACACCTGCATTCTGCATTCCCATCCTTGATCTTTTGTTTATGTACTTTGCATTTTGCTTATTCCTTTCTCATGTTATCATCAACCTTTCCTTTTATACTAGCACATTTCTTGAAGTATCCAAACATACTAAGGTTTCTCTCACTTAACAATATTGACTGTTTACATAGCTATATCTCATTATGAATCTATTTCCTAGTCTCTTTCCTTCACATTCAATGATGGCATTTATGATAGAAATGCAAAATTGTGTAACTTCTGTGGAAAATAGTTTGATGGTTCCTCAGAAAATTAAAAATAGAATTATCATATGACCCAGCAATTTCCCTCAGAGAAGTATAACCAAAAAATATTGAAAACAAGTCAGATACTTGTACTCTAGGGTTCATAGCAGGATTATTCACGGTAGCCAGAAAGTAGAAACAACCCAAAGGTCCACCAACAGATGCATGGATAAACAGAATTTGTGTACACACAGTGGAATATTATTCAGCCATAAAATGAATGAAATTCTGTTATGGATGAACCTTGAAAAAATTATGCCAAGTGAAATAAGCTGGACACAAAAACACAAATATTATATGATCCCACTTATGTGAAATGTCTAGAATAAGCAAATCCTTAGAGACAAAAGATAGATTAGCGTTCATCACTGGATGGGAGGAGGGGGGCAATGGGAAGTTATTGCTTAATGGGTAAGAGTTGCTGTTTTTGGGTGATAAAAAAGTTTTGATAATTGATAGTGCTGATGGAAGCACAATATTGTAAATGTAATTATGCCGCTGAATTGTACACTTAAAAATGGTTAAAATATTAAAAGTTTTATGTTTTCACAATAACATTAAAAATAAAATATAAATAGGCAGTGGGCCAGATTTGGCTCATGGATGTAGTTTGCTGATCCTTGTCCTAATTTGATTGTTTCTATCTTCTTATTTTAGACTCTTAGCTTCTACTGAGTAGTCTTCTAGTCTCCCCAAACCCATTTAATATTCACATAGCTTCCAGGATGATCTTAATGTAAGGGATATCTAATCAGGTCACTTTATCACTTAAAATCCTTTAACAACTTTGCTCATCATAAATCCTAAACTCTAACCCTAATTGCTTCTTGCCATCTTGCCACATTTCCAAAGGACACTTAAGGCTTACTACTGTTGGTTCCCTAGCCATACCAGCTTTTTTCAGCTTTTGTGTATTTGTGTTTAATATGAACTATTCCTCGAACACACTTTACTATCTTACTCACCTGGTCGGCTTGTTTTCTGTTCATTCTTTAATACCTAGTTTTGCTTTAACTCATCTAGGAAGTGTTCCCTGACTCCTCAGGGTGTGTTTAGAACTTCATTCCAGGGACTTAATAGCACCTTAGAAAAAGAAAATGGAAGTGCTTAATAAATGTTATTATTATTTGATCATTTATCACACTGTGTGATAATTTTTTTTTCCTGACTTAGTCACTAGGTTGAGGTTCATTAAGGGCCAGAATTATTATCTTTCATCTCTTTTTACCCTGTTCCCTGTATTGCTCATTGAATATTTATTAAATATAAAATTGAGTTAAATGATTGAATAAAAATACTCCACAGCAATCTTAGTGTTTCTTTGTTGAAGAATAATTGCATAATCCTAACTTGCTCAAAGGAATATTCAAGGAATTCCAAGTCAACTATAAATAAAGATGAATATTTTTATAGAAAATTGATTAGCCCAGTTCGTTTTGTTGCAAGAAAGATAGTGATTATCATTTCACAATATGTAATAGCACCTTTTGAATTCATATAATGTTCATATTATGACTGCATCAAAGATCTAAAACTTTATATATGTAGTTAGTTTTTAACTTTTTACCTGTGAATTGTTTGTTGATATATATATTTCTTTCATTTATGCAATACTTAATATTTTGTTGTATTTAGAATCCCAAGAATTCTAGAACAGAAACAATAGCAAAGTTTATAGCATTAAAATACTATTTTTTAGTAGGGATGAATGAGTTTAACATATGTTAAAAGAGTGTTTCCTTTAAAATAATTAATTTTTGTCTTATATGCACATCAATTTAAAGTGAAAAGGTCTTTTTTAGGATAATTGTTCCTAAGTACTTTATATTTTAGCTATTTTATTGTTTTTGTGTACATTTTAACGATTTGACTTAGCATCACAATTTTTAAAATTTATATTAAATGTAAAAGGATAACTGACAAGCTTTTAGGAAATTAATGTCCCTTAAGTATTGATAGTTTTATTATATGTTCAGACTATATCAAGTGAATCAAAAGACTATTAAAGTGGATGACTTGTTGCTGTTTTGCCAATGCCCTGTTTCCAATCAATGAGATTAAATTAGAAAGGTAAAAGAAAAAATATAAAAGGTAATATATGTGTAGATGAGTAGGTGTGGAATGATTGTAATGGATCTTAGAAAAATAGGAGTCATGGAGCTATAATTTTGTTGTATGTATCAGCACCAGTCAGAGGAGTAGTGGATGGAAATATTGTCTATTTGTACGGCTGTGTGGATCATATCATCATAATTTGTTGACATTTGCCTTTAAGATATTCAGTTAAATTTTGTTTTGTTTAGATTCCATATGTATAAAGTAAGCTTCTAAATATAATTTGGCTTTTTTTTTGGCTTTTATAAAAGAAATTTATTAAATTACAAGCTTATGGTTCTAAGGCCATAAAAATGTCCAAGCTAAGGCATCCAGAGAATAATTTGGCTTCTTACATAACTTTTCTAAACAGATATTGATCTGCCAGTATTAACATTCTGGTTCAATTCATAATTTTGCAGTATTTCTCAATTTGTAAATTGTTATTTGTGTTTACAACATCATTTATTTCTGAATTTGGTCATGTCTGTTTGTTTTCCTTGAACCTGTGTCCTTTGGATTATGTTCACAAAATCAGGTATCTGGCTTGGCAGAATTCTTTAAGCCTCTGTCAGTTAAGTGTATCACTTAAGTAATGCTTCTTGGGAAGAGGGTGTCTTAGTGGAAAAGAGCCTATGTTTTGGACCTAGGCAACTCTGTTAGGTCCTTTTCTTTTTGGATAACAACTTAGGTGGCATGCAGCTGGGTCAGCAAGCAGTGTAAGAATTAACAGGGAAACTAACTTACTGAATTCCTGTTCTTTGTTAGGCTTTGTGTTAGTCACTTTATGTTTGTTACTTAATTGCTGTAACAATCTGTAAGGAAGATATAATTATTCACTTTTTTACAGTTATGGAAATAAAGGCCTGGAAAGGTCATGAAATTAGCTGAAGACTATACAGCTAGGAAATAGTAAGATCATGGTTTTAAGCTTCAGCTTTCCCTTTCTTTTTGGGGGGGTGGGAGTAAGGGTGGGGGAACATGGGCCTGAAATTGAACCCAGATTTCCCACATGGCTGGCAAGCATTCTACCACTGAGCCACCTGTGCCCAACTTTTCCTTTGTTTAATAAGACCAAGTAGTTTATTCTAGTTTTGTTAATTACACTTAAAATTATTTGACAATTTGTGAAACAATGTGCATTGAAAGAGAGAAACTTTATAGAGAATAAAAATGTCTTTAGGAAGTTGCCATGTGTTGCTAATAGTAAACTTGAGCTTCAATGTTCCTCAAAAATTTTATGTTTCTCTGGTCAACTCTTTTTTTCCCCCATTCTCTGAAATGACTATTTTAGACTTTGTCTACTTTCTTCAACCTTCCCCTCTTGTCCCACATCGCATTTTACTCTGCACTGATGCCCTTAATTTCATTTTCTCAGAGAGGCCTCTAGCACCACCTGTGGTGATAATCCTCTTTTACTGAGTGTGGTTGATGTTTATTTTCAATATCAGTTAATTGTACAACTTGAAGTAGCACAAGGTTCTTTAGTGTTCTCTTTGTCAATTGTAAAATCAGTAATGGTTAAGAACACCAAAATTTCTCCATCTTCATTGTCTTCAACAATTTTAGATGCTTTAGTTATTGACTAGTAAGTGAGTGAGGTAATTTTTCTTAAATCATTGGTAAATTGGATTGAATTTATCACCTGATTGGATCTGCTTTAAAGAAAGAAATGGACATCATTTCCACAACTCCATTGTATTCAGATCTTTTGTGGGAAAAAAGCCATCAGTGGAAAAATTCACCCAGCTGCAACTTTTACAGCTATGTTGTCATTTCATTTGCATGATCATTCCTTCATTATTTGAATAACTGTTTAGTGAAAGAAAGTTAGTGAGCTTTCTTTATTTTACCATTATTTTTTCAAACCAAATTTTTTTTAGTAAACATGTGTCTCTTTAGTTATTACTCTGCTTTTCTGAGTTAATTGCTAATGTGCTGTATTTATTTGTCAGTTTTAAATAGTTCTGTAGTGTTTTAAAGTCTGTACTACAGTATTACAAAAAATTTTCAAATTTATAAACTGAATAATGACTTAGACACAAAGGAACTGGTATTTCCTCCCATGTTTTTTTTTTTTAAAAAGGTAACCAATGACCTCACAGAAGCCATGTTATTTCTATATGTAAAAGATCCTCTTGTGTGTGTATGTGGTGGGGGGGGGAAGGTAAAGAGAGATTGTGTGTGTGCTTTCTGCTAACCCTCTGAGTCTTTCAATGACAGAAACTAGAAAAAAAACAACAGAGAAGACCTTTGGTATTTTCAGAATTAAAACAGACTCCATTACCTCAGACTCTAACTAGCTTTCAAAAATAGTAGTGCAATGGTGGCTCAGTGGCAGAATTCTCGCTTGCCATGCTGGAGACCGGGGTTTGATTCCTGCTGCCTACCATTGCCTAAAACAAAAACAAAATAGGTGATAAACCTAGGGCCTAATATAGTATTCTATAAGGTTCCATGTACTAGGGTAACTTTCTAGAAACCTCCAACCTCCAAATGGGTCCCTAGACCAGATAAGTCCTAAAATGCAGAGGGGCCATCCTTTTCAGAACATCAGCTAATTCCATCCCCCCTATACCATATTATCAACATCCCTTCCAACATGAAAAAGTTATCATGGGCATAGTCCAAATACTCCTGAAGAATGAGAGAAAGATCAAAGGTGATGGTGTGGTTATACAGAGAAGATAGGATTTAACAAACAAGTATGATTGCTGAATCATTATATTTATATTTCTTTTAATCTTTAGTGTCTTGGAACAACTAGTAGTAAAAACCTAAAAATGTAGAATTGTAACCCATACAGAATTCTGAAATCTGTCCTGCAGCTAATTGTTGCAGTGTGCCTTGAAATTTATTTTTTTGTGGGTATATTTACTTTTTAAAGAAACTACTAGTTTTCTAAAGTGGTTCTATCATTTTCCATTCCCACTTGCGGTAGAGTTCTTGTTCTTCTAGATCTTCACCAACATGTGATGTTGGCAGTCTTTTTAATTGTAACCATTAATGTGTGTGCAGTAGATTCTCATTATAATTTCAATTTGCATTTTCCCAGTAAATGCTGCTGTGACTAACTTTTCAAATTTTTAATAGTGAAAGGTCTTTATCCAAATTTTAAATGATTTGTTTTGTCATTATTGAGTTGTAAGAATTCTTTTTACACTTTGGATACAAGTGAGTTTAGTAAATTCATACAGTTGTGGCGTCATCTCACCATTCAGTTTCAGAATATATCTGTCATCATAAAAAGTTTTGTCCTGCCTGTTTGCAGATAGCCCCTGCTCCCAAACCTAAACCCAGAAAACCACTAATATGCTTTCTCTATGTGTAGATCTACATTGTCTAAAAATGTCACATAAATGGAGTTATATAACAGATAATCTTGTGTATGTGACTTTTGTCACTTAGCATCTTGTTATATTTAGGTTCATTAACGTTGTCTACTCCTTTTTATCGCTGAGTTATGTTCCATTCTTTGGCTATACTCATTTTGTTTATATATTGATAGGTTGATGGGCATTTGGATTGGTTCCAGTTTTGGCTATTAAGAATAACATTGCTGGGCTGGCCACAGTGGCTTAGCAGGCAGCGCTCTCACCTGCCATGCCAGACTCCCAGGTTTGTTTTCCTGGTGCCTACCTGTGTTAAAACAAAGAATAACATCACCTTTCTTTTCGCCCCTTGACATTTTTTTTGGAAAGCAAAAGGTTTTAAAATTTTAATTAAATCCATTTTATCAATGCTTTCTATATTTACCTTATGAGAAATTTTTTCCTACTCCAAAGTTGCAAAGATTTTTTTCCTGTGTTTTGTTTTAAAACTTTTGTAATTTTATATTTGACATGTAATTTTTATGTACAGTGTGAGGTTCATTTTCTTCTGTAGAGATACTCAGTTGTGCACCTTTTGCTGGTAAAGATCATGTATTCCCCATTGAATTACTTTATTGTGAATTTGTGGAGACTTTGGCACCTTGAGAGTATTTGATTCCCTGTCATCTTGTCTCCCTATGGTTTTAATATCTGTTGATGATTTTTGCCTCATGTTTTGTGTGGTCTTTGTCAAGGATTGCAAAATCGATTATTTTCTATTTTGTTATTCTTTTTGTGTTTTCTAGCTATTGCTCTTTTAGAAAGATAAACTCACTTTTCCATTAGGGGTATTTGATTACCCTAAACTGCAGTTCCTTTTGAAATTGATGGGTAAATATTTACATTTTTCACTTTCATTGCCAATTTACAGCCTAATGAGTGTGCCGGTTTGAAAGGATGTGTGTACCCTAGAAAAGCCATCTTTTAATCCTAGTCCCTTTTGTAAAGGCAGCCTTTTCTTCTAATCCTTATTCAGCACTATATGTCTGAAACTGTAATTAGATCATCTGCCTGGAGATATGACTCAATCAACAGTGGTTGTTAAACTGGATTAGGTGGAGACGTATCTCCACCCACTCGGGTGCGTCTTGATTAGTTTACTGGAATCCTATAAAGAGGAAACATTTTGGAGAATTGAGAGATTCAGAGAGAGCAGAACGACGCAGCCAGGAGAAGCAGAGTCCACCAGCCAGCGACTTTTGGAGATGAAGAAGGAAAACGCCTCCCAGGGAGCTGTAGAGGAAGCTAGCAGATGATGCTGTGTTTACCATGTGCCCTTCCAACTGAGAAAGAAACCCTGACTGTGTTCACCGTGTGCCTTTCCACTTGAGAGAGAAACCCTGAACTTCATCAGCCTTCTTGAACCAAGGTATCTTTCCCTGGATGCCTTAGATTGGACAATTCTGTAGACTTGCTCTAATTGGGACATTTTCTTAGCTTTAGAACTGTACACTAGCGACTTATTAAATTCCCCTTTTTAAAAGCCATTCTGTTTCTGGTATATTGTAGTTCAGTGGCTAGCAAACTAGAACAATGAGTCACCCACCAGTTGTTTAAGTCAACACTGAAACAACTGAATTTCAGTGTTGGATAATACTGATAATAAAATTTCAATAGGATAACAACTGAATTTGTTATCCTAAATATTGACTGCATTTTTAAACTTGTATTTAATACCAAAATATGGTTTCAAATAGATGGTGCTCTTCAGATTTATTTTGTAAAATTTAGAAGTTAAAATAACATTTTTTTTCCTTTATTTGATTGTCCCTTTACTTTCCTTCCCCATTTTCTTTGGTCTTTCTGTATCTGTTTTATCACGTCTGTCTCTGCAGGATCTTCTCTTTCTAATCCATATTGTTTACTTTCATTCTTTCCTTTCTCTCTCCTTTTTTTCTTGTCTTTCTATAACTCCTCTTTCTTTTTCTGTTTCTCTTCAAAATAAGGGCTTAGAATAAATTGATTTCTGGCTGATAAGATCATATTGTGCTATTAAATGTCTTTCCTAGTCTTTTAATTTCATTTTGCTTATGTGATGTTGTCTGTTGATTGTTAACAGGTTCTGAAGTAATTATATTAGGTTAGCTGAAAAATATATATCAGGCATTAATGGACTGCATGTTACTGAATCAGAAAAGCTACTGGTAAACTATGAACCACAGCCAAGGTAGCTAATATGATTCTTGCTTTTAAATTGTTATTTAATATAATTCTCTCTTTCTCTGGTGCTTGTAATCTCCCATGGAACTCCATTAAGTTTTTTAATGTTCTAGGCATGTGGTAGTTCCAGAAAAATGTGTCAAGTGTATGTATCATGTTAGGGCAAATGCACACAAATACTATAAATTGGCTTAAATATTTTAGCCCAATATATATTTGTTATATATAGGGTGAAATTTTTAGCACTACTCTTCATAAACAAAATATTAGAATGGTATAATCCCTCAGCTGTTGTGTGCAGTTAAGGTGCTATGTTATTGTTTTAAATTTACGTGTAAATCAGCCTAATTTTTAAAATACATATGCTACCTAGGGAGTGTTATAAAGAATTATCTGTTTTGTAGTAAAGATTTATATCCTTTCTATGCTGCAAAGAAACAACAAAGCTTTTGTCATTTTCTTGGCAGTAAGGATTGTTTATGTATTTTGCTTGGTGCTTTTGCTTGTATCTGACTTTGCATATTTTTAATCGTAACTTCCTTGATTTGGGAAAACCATTTGCTGCCTCTGAACCTCAGTTTCCTTATCTGCAAAGTGAGTTAGAGACATGTTGATCATTTCTGTCTCTCTTTCTCTCTTCACCTCTTCCCTCCTACCCTTCATCTCTTTTTAGTGAAATTCTGAGTTTCCTTCATTTGTTTTTTTGTTTGTTTGGTTTTTTTGCGTCATAGGCACCGGGAATCGAACCTGGGTCTCCGGCATGGCAGGCAAGAACTCTGTTTGCTGAGCTACCATAGCCCGCCCTGGGATTCCTTAATTTTTATTTTATTTTAACTGAGTTTGAAATTATTTACTGTTCAAACTTAGAGTAAATAAATATTGTAGTCCTGAAACCCCACTACTAAATTATCTTGGAAGTAAAAATTTCTTGATCTCCACTTTTCATTCCAGTTCAAGTGCTTTAGATCAACTAAGTATTTATCATGGGACATAAAGCTTTATGAACTGAGTCATTTTGTGGAAAGGGACATGGACTTTAATTGCCAAATAGCATCAGCATAGTTTATATTCTGTATTTGTTCTTTTCCTCCCTTTGACTCATTGCTCTTCTCTTATATATGAAACACTGAAGAAAGATCATTTAACTTTTAAATAATTATTTTACTAGGGGAAAAAGTGAAATGTAATTTTTCATTTTCATATTGTTAGAATTATTATTAAAATATATATGCTGTCATCTGCAGTAGACTTCTAAACGTGTATATATGTAGATTTATGAAGGTTTTGAGTTTTTCCCAATTAATCCAAATTCTGTCACTCTTTCCATGTGTAATTTCAGTGATATAAGCCTTTTAAAAGCCTATCAAACTTTTTGACTTAATGTTGTATTTATGCTCACAAACATTGTCTCGTATTAGCCTGTGACTTAAAATATTGGAATATTGCTTGATATTTCATGAAAGAGTCTTCCTATACCTCTGTTCCATTAGCTCTGTACCAGCAGCTGTTGCTTTGGTTACAGAATTCTTGTTTTGGCAAGCTTTTTAGGGATCTTAAACAACTATGCTTCTCTTCTGTCTATCTCTGACTATGTTCTTTTGGGTTTTTAGTTTTCTCCCATGTAATTCAACAGATAGATTGATAAAGAAAGAAAAACGTTACATCATAACATGTATGTATTTCCTAAGTAGGAAAAATAATGCTAGTTTCATAAAGAAAATGGTTGTGCCGTATTCTGAAATGCTTTTGAAGAGGTAAAGTTCTATCTTGATGGATCTACAAAATTGGCATGGTGTTTTACCTCATTTTTATGTTACATTTTAAGAAGTTGCAAAATTCCATATAAGGTTAAGTGATTTGATGAAGGTCACAGTAACAATCTGTAGAAAAATTATTCTCAGAATATTGAATATCTTACTTTAAAGAGAAAACATTGTCTAGAAGAAATTGCTTCCTTTTCAGTCGAAGTGTATCTCTTTCTAGCACGGTTTTATTCAAATGTTTTTAGTCTGTTTGAGGTCTTTTATAATTGCCAAAGAATACTTCCCATCTTCAATATGGGTACATCTGGATGAGCTCTTGCAAACTATAGAATAGGGAGTTCAGGTTTGAGACCTAAACCTGACCTGCCACTAGCATCTGTGGGCCTGTTGTCTTGGTATCTTAGTTTCCTTAACTGTAAAATGAGTATTACAGTATTTATTCTTCCTATCTTGTTTAGACTGAATATAGTGAATGTGAAGCCTCTTTTAAACGCTGTAAGAAATACGCATATTAAGGTGTTGCTGTCTAAAGAGGAAGGCATCTCGATGAAATATAGTGTCTTCCCCAGATCAGAGTGGGACATTGCACTGAAAGTGGACCATCCAGGGACACACAACAAGGATGGCTCTGGAAGGGAGGGAGAGGGGGTTGGATAGAGGATTGAAGGAAACAAAATGTAGAAATCCTAGCACTCGTCCTGGGACATTGAGAAAATTGGTACACCAAAGCAGGCAGTTCCATGATTAACAGTGAATTGAAGTACTCATGTTAATTTTGCCCTGAAGAAAGAACATCCTATTAAGAATAATTTATGATTTTATGGAATTCAGCTATGTGAAAGTTGTGATTTGCAGGAGACTGAGGAGCCAGGTGAATTGAGGCAAGATTGGACTAACCTGTTTATTTGTACAGAAAGATAACATATTGTTCTAGTTTGCTAGCTGCCGGAACACGATGTACCAGAAACAGAATGGCTTTTAAATAGGGGAATTTATTAAACTGCAAGTTAGTAGTTTTAAATCCATGAAAATTTCCCAATTAAAGTAAGTCTATAAAAATGTCCAAATTAAGGCACCACAAAGAGTTTACCTTCACTCAAGAAAGGCTGATGAAGTTCAGGATTTGTCTCTCAACTGGAAAGACACGTGGTGAACATAGGGACGTCTGCGAACTTTCTCTCCAGGATTCTTGCTTCATGAAGCGCCTCTGGGGGCGTTTTTCTTCTTCATCTCCAAAGGTCTGTGGCTGCGTGGTTTCTGTTGCTCACATGGTTCTCTCTAAAATGTTTCTTCTTTTAAAGGATTCTAGTAAACTAAGACCCATCTGGAATGGGTGGAGTTAATCTCTACCTCTAATCAAAGGGTTTAAACTCACAATTGGGTGAATCACATCACAGTGGAGAAAATCTAATCATTTTTCCAACCTACAGTACTGAATACGGATTAAAAGAAAGGGCTGCCTCCACAAGATGGATCAGGATTAAAACATGGCCTTTTCTAGGGCACATAATCCTTTCAAACTGGAACACATATGTATTGGTCTCTAAACTGACCTATAGGTTGGAAGCAGTTATGCTGAAATCTCATTAGTTCCCAGTAAAATTAAAAATGAGAACAACATGCTAAATATTTCATAAAGCAGTATTCATGCTATTAAAAGAAGGTTTCTAATTCTGAGATTTTCCCCCTTTTTTTGGTATTTAACCTGTATGTTTATGAAATGATGATAGTCGATAGTAAGACTGTAATGTCTTTACTTAGCAAAAGAAAAAGATACCTTTCATTTGTGAGTCTCCTTACTCCTTTTCACTCTATTTTACCAGTAAATGTAATCCAGACTTCTGAGAACCTCTGGTATTTGGAAGAGTGTGAGTTTTAAAAATTAGACATACCTGAATCCCAGTTCTTCCATTTGTACTTTGTTGTTTGGGACTTTCTTAAGTTCTTCGTGACTCATTTTCCATATTTTTAAAAAGCGAACAGTAATAACCTACCTTGAACATCTTGTTGGGAAGAATTTGATGTCACATATATAAGACACCTATGATAATGCCTGGTTCATAATAGAGGCACACTAGATGATTGTAGCAGAGGAACTATTATTTTTAATATCATAGTTTTCATCATCAGTAGTTTGAATTTTCTATCCTCAGGATAAAGATCATGTGGGCTTTGGATTCTCAGATTATAAAAAAGGATTCCAACATGGTATTGTGAGGAAGACGGGGTATATTAAATTGGGTTTCAGAGATACTGTAAATAGTGGTTCTCAAGCTTTGGTGTGTATCAACTCACTTGGGATGCTTGTTTTAAAAAAAATGGAGATTCCTTGACCCCATTCCTAATCTACCACATCAGGATACCTGAAGGTGAAATATAAGCCTAAATATTTTGTTGTTGTTGCTTTTATCCTGTAAAGTACAATCCATTTGTAAAGCATGTGAACATTCAAAACAAATATATATATATGTTCTAAACTAGATGATGATTTCAAGGTCAATTTTTTAAAAACGTTATGTAATTATGATTGTGGATACACACACATAAATCTTGCTTATATTGTCTTTGGAGAAAATTACATAAGATTTAAGTTTATTTAATAATTCATATAATGTTTTATTCAACCTGTTTAATATCTGTGCCCCAAATTAAACTATAAAGCATTATTGAATAGTGTTTTAGGGTATTTAAATAGAGGACTTTTCTGATTTAAATCTTCTGTTATATAATGTTTTGTCTTTTACTTCCTAAAATTTATTTCAATCTTCTTTATTGAAATATTACCAGCAGAAAAGTACATGTGCCATAAGAATGCAGTTCAATGAATTTTTCACAAAGTAAACAAACATCTATAACCAGCACTCAAATAAAGAACATGTAGGGAACAACCAGCAAAAATTACAGAAATATCTTTCTTAAAACTCCATAAAACAGTTAAGGGACAGTAGCAATGGGACAAGTGCCAAATCAAGAAAGTGGCTATTTAAAAGTGGGAGGATCTTGTGGCGCTCTGGCTGTCCTCTCCCTCCCTCCTCACCAGCTCAGCTCCCAGTGCAGGTCCTTGGACCTGATACTGGGAGAGCAGAGTAACCCTCATGCATGTATTGGAAACATGCTTATCCCATTCTATCTGGTGGTGGTTTGAGAGACTCGCTGTCCCATAACATGCCTTGTGTGTAGAAGGTAGCTCGTAGAACTCTTCTACAAAATGCTGTGAGACCAGTTAAGTCATGCTGCCTGAGGCAAGGGATTACAGTAGGATATGCAGTGTGGTGCCTAGGATGGTGAGGAAACTGTTTCCTAGGGAAGAGGGAACATTCTGTGGGGAATTCCTGTGGCCACATGCCCATACCCAAGACAAGACACACGCCCAGAAAGGATCAGAGATGGTGTTCTGGAGCTATTTCTTAACTTAGTGTAGGAATAAGCCCTGTAGGAGAACATTTGCATAGGTCAGTATTCAAAGAATGGGAAAGCTGCTCTCTTTTCTCTTCCCCCCCTTTCCTCTTCTTTTATTTCTCCTCCTCTTGTTAGCTCCTGGCAATCAAGGAAAGTTCTATCATAATACTAACTGCATACAAGCATAAGGAACATATGAGTCTAGAGTCCAATGATAACATATGAAAATTTCAAAGTTTCTAAGTTGCAGCAAAAGGTTACAAAACATGCAAAGAAACAGGCAGTGATGGCATAGGTAAACTAAGAGATAAAAACATTAGAAACCATCAAACAGGAGTACCAGACCTAGGTCATACCAGATAACATTTTAAATATGCTTAAAGAGCTAAAGGGCCCATGCCAAAAAGCCCATGTCAGAGAACTAAAGGAAAACATGGACAAATAACTAAAGGAAATCAGGAAAACAATAGGTGAGTGCAGAGAAAATATCAATGGAGAGATGGACATTTTGAAAAGGAACCAAACAGAGCTGAAGACCGCAGTAATAGAAATTTAAAATTCCCTAGAGGGATTTTACAGGAGGATGGGGCTGGCAGAAGAAAGAATCAATGAACTTGAAGGTAAGACAATTGAAATCTTTCAGTAGGGGGACCCAAACGAAACAAGAATGAAGTAAAGAAAATGGAACTTTAGGAACCTGTTGGGCACTATCAAGTGTGCCATTGTATATATGGTGGGAGTCCCAGATGGAGAAGGAGTGAATGGGCAGAGAAAATATTCAAAGATATAATAGCTGAAAATTTTCCAAATTTAACAAAAGACGTGAATATACACATCGAAGATGTTCAGGGTACTCTAAACAGCATAAAAGCAAATAGACTCATGCTGTCAAGTATTATTACCAAACTCAATTTATTTCAAAATAAAAAATAAAAGTAAAAAAAAAAACAAAACATAGGACCTGATTACCAGCATCCTTCTGAGTTAACATGTTCCTCAAGGAATCCTTATGAATACTAAATTTGAGAACCACTTATATGGGTACCTGGATTTATAGCAGGTATTTGTATAAATCTTTTATCTGTCAAGTGCCATGTTACTGGACTAAGGTTCCACCAATGTGCTCTCATTCACTCCTTGTGTATATGATGTTGCTCTGTTTGTGCAGTTTTTCTGCTCTTTTTGTTTGTCTGTTTTTTCACATGGGCAGGCACCGGGAATCGAACCCAGGTCCTCTGGCATGGCAGGCAAGCATTCTTGCCTGCTGAGCCACTGTGGCCCGCCCTTTCCTGCTCTTTTAATTCTTCTATCCCTGTACCCCAACACCTTCCCATGACCATGTCACTTCAGCTGTTGGCTAAAATTCCTTTTTTTAAGAAGCCTTCCTGACTCCTGATTCCCAACTCAATATCCCCTTGTCTGAGTAATTACCCTTCCTGTATATTTTCATTAAACTGTCCATTTCCTGTCTCAGTTATCACAGTATATTCTAATAGTCACATTTCTTATTTTCATCTCCTGTCAGACCATAAGTATTGAAAGGTCAGGCTGTGTTTGTGTCTCTTTTTTATTATTGGTACCTCAGACAAAGGCAACACATAGTGGATGATATTCTTTGAATGATAATAGAATCATTGCATTTTAGTATTGGAAGTGTATTAGAGTTCATCTGGTTCAGACATTATGTATAGTATCTCTAGGAGATATTCTCCACTAACGTTATAGGTACACAAAATTATTTCTGGTTTTTTAGATGCTTCAGTTCCAGCTCAGACCATTGTATTCTCTCATGCCATTCTTATTTACTCACTTCTACCGGATCTGTTCTTTATTCACCCTCTTCGTGATTTTTAGTTTCTGATTCCCTCTGTTTTCATTATTTATTGTTACAATTTAGCTTACTACCCAGACTGCGTTCCTATGATTATCCATGTCAAAAATCTTCTCATTTCTTGCCAAGAATGCCCCATTGACACCTTAGACAAAACCTGAGTAATTCATTAACAAGAGCCTTTAATCCTCTCATCCTCACCTCTCCCACCCATTCACGCATACTATCTATTTTGTTTGTTTGTTTACTTTCCTTTTTCTTTTTCCATCTTCTCAGTCATCCAGACTTGAAGCTTCAGAGATATGGTAGATCATTCTCTCCTTTTTGTCCATTGTAGTCAGTCAGCATCCAGTTTTTTTGGAGTTTCAGAATCTCTTGTAAATTTATATTCGCATTGCTGCTACCTAGTTCACACTATCTTTCCCATCTTTTTTCAGACTTCTGCCAAAATCTGTTGAATTATTTTGATCTCCTCAAACAACCTAGATTATGGTATTTAGAAAACAGCCATTTTCATATTACCAAATTAAATTAAAATTTCACAGAATGCCAGTCAAGCTTGTCAGTGACTAGGCCCTAACTTGCCTATTCAACATTAGCTCTTATTACTTCTTTCTCATGTGTACTATACTGTAAATAATAGAATTATTTCACTACTCCTTAAACATAATCTATATTTTCCTCTGTCATTTCTTTGTGTATTCTGTTATTTATACCAAAAAATGCTTATGTTTTCATAAATGATTCTCATCGTTCCATCCTTCAATGTGTAGCATAGTAATCTAATCCCAACTGATGGTCCTCAGGTGACTGCCAGATTGACTATGTCAGAATCACTTGAGATCCTTTAGAAATGCAAATAACCAGACCCTAATCTGGTCCAACTGAAGGAGAATGTTTGGAGTTGAGAGCTTGTTAGCTTTATTTAGTTTTTCTTTTTAAAAAAGACCTTTCAGGCAGTTTAAGGAATCTCTTCTTTCATTGTCCTCATCATTTTAAAGTTTATGAAACTGAGACACAAAGGAGAGTGCTGGCTTCCTCACAATTACCCAAAGAGTAACTTTACTTATCTTAATGATAGGTAAAGTTAGAGTAATAAGAGAGATTCTTAGGAACTAGAACAAAGGCTATTCTTAACATTCTTGTATATCTTGTAATATTAATAAAAATCTCTGAACCAGTATTTTCTTCTATTCATCTCTTGAGTATAGGTACTATAAAATGCATTATCTCAGTAGCCTTATGAAAAATGTATTAGCATTCATCTCTTATAGCTGGGAAATCAAAATCATGGAGATTCACTTACTTACTTAATAGATAATTATCAGATACCTATTTATCCTGCACCTGTGCTAGATGTTAGAAGTATAGCAGTGAAACAAACAAACATGGTATGTTCTTTCAGAGCTCTTAAAATCTGAGGAAGAAATAAACATTAATTAAATAAAGACAGTAAAGTGGTAAGTGATAAGTAACTTGCCCCAAATCACTCAACTTTTATATAGCAGAGCTCGATTTTCATCCCAAGACTATTTAATGTTAAAATCCCATGTTCTTTCCAGTATACCATAATGCCAACAGATAAAGAAAGATTAATTGAGCTCCTCTTCCTGTCTTCTAGGGCTATATAAGTTATGAGGATTACTTAATTTACCTGTGAGGTTGGTGCTGTTATTTTGCCTTTGTTAAAAAACAAAAGAAATCAATTATATTTTTTAATACACCAGCAAAAGACAGAAAATTAAGATTTTTAAAACTTACTGTTTACTAAAAAAATCAAATGCCTAGGAATAATTAAAATTAAATATATATAAGACTTTTTTACAGAAAACTATAAACCATTAAGAGAAATTAAGAATTTTTGAATAAATAAGTAGAGATGCCATTCATGAATTGGACAGCTCAACATTATAAAGAACATCAGTTGTTTATAACGTTATAAGATTTAATGTAATTCCAAACAAAAATAACTTTGTAGACTTAATGTAATCCCAAACAAAATCCCAGATGCTTTAAAACAAATAAATAAAAATGTCAAGCTTGTTCTAAAACTTCTATGTCAGTAGCATGAACTAAGAATAGTTTAAACCAAATTGAAGAACAGAGTTGGAGGACTGGATACCAAAACTTATTATAAAGCTACAGGGTAACTTAGTTGAATTGGTATAAGGATATTTATATGGTACAGAATCACGGATCCAGAAACACACACACACATATATGTAAATTCAGTTTATTGCAAAGGTGGCCCGTATGAGCAGAGGTGAAAATGTTTTTATTTGCTTGTTTTTCAAATTGTGAAAAACTGTGCTGGATCAATTGGGTATTCATATAGAAAAATACTAATTCTTATCTCACATTATACCGAAATTAATTCCAGGTGTATTACATATCTAGATGAGAAGATAAACCCATAGACTTTCTGGAGGATAATTTCATGAACAGACAATGTCTTTGCAAATGTGGGGTAGGAAAAGATTCTTTTAAACAGGATCCAAAAGTTCTACCATAGAGATAAGATTGATAAGAAAATGTCCAGTCAAATCAGGACATTTTCTGCATTAAAAGTCTTCATTAAGAGAGTTGGGAGAACATATTTGCAACATATGTATAACTATCAAATTGATAATATAAATATATAAACAATTCCTATTAGAAAAATATGAAATAACTAGAAAAATGAGCAAAAAAATGAATGGACACTTTACAAAAGAAGATAACCAATTGGGTAATTAACATACAGGAGGGGTAACTTCCTTAGCCATCATGGAAATGCAAATTAGAACCACAGTGTTCACTCAAAATAATAACTAAAATTAAAGAAACTGATAGTTATAAATGTTGACAAGAATGTTGAGCACCCACATCTCTCATATGTTGCTGGTGAGGGCAGGAATTGGTACGACTTCAGAAAACTGACAGTATCTACAAATATGAAGAATACAGATGTTCATGATTCAGCAATTCTTCTCTTTCTTTAGCAGAAATATGTATCTATATATGTTCACTAAAAGTCATGTAGTAGAATGCTTATGGCAGCACTATTTATAATAGCTAAAAAGTGGAAACAACTCCAGTGTATATCAACAGTAGAATGGATAAATAAACTAAGGTAAATCTTAAACAAGATGTTGAGCAAAAGGAGCCAGACACAAAAGAATACTTCCTTATGATTCCTCTTGTGTAAAAGTCAAGAAGTCAGAACTACTGTGTGGTGCCAGAAGTTATGATAATGATATTTAGAGAGGTGCAATTACAAGATCCAAACAAGAATCAGGAATGCTGATGATACCCCATTTCTTGATTTAGGTCGTAGTTATGTGTGTGTGTTCACTTTGTGATAATCCATATATCTATGCTTACCTAATTTGCATACTCCTCTGTATCTGTTACTTTAAAATCTTATTTTAAAAAATCATTATTTTGTAGTTTCCCTAGTAACAAATGATACATTTATATTAAGCTGTGAATGTGAATAATTGACATTAATTGAAAAAAACATGATGTTAATTAGGAAGCTTAAAATTACCTTATAATCATTGTAATTAATGTAAATTATAATCATTACACATATGTTTAATAAATGCTTCTTTAATAATGATTTACATACATTTCTGTTTTAAAAAGTTTTTGGAAGGCACTGATTTTTGGAGTGAGCATTTATGAAAACTGTTCCATTTTAGCTAGATTCTGTAAGTTAAATATAAGTTAAAATGTTTTAAAATTAATTTACTCAGATCTTGTGATGTAGATAACATAGGAACTATATCATGTGTAGAGCAGCTATGCTTTTCAGGTCCTTTGAAGATAGTAAAGGCAATAAAGACAATTTTTAAGTATATCTTTGTATTAAAGTTTTGTGGAGTAAAGAGACATCATAATTCTCAGAGGGGTATCATTATACACCAACCATGTTTCCTATTTTTTTTTAAGCGGATTCTTTTTTACCTCTTTGTGTGTGCGGGTGGTATCCTTTTAAAGTAACACTAATAGATTTCAGAAGTAACCTTTTGTCTTATTTTATAAACTTAATCTAGAAAGTAAATTAATGAAATAAATTTTCAATAACTTTTTAACCTTGACTTTCAGCTGTTTGGGCCTGGAAATAAATGTTGGTGTATTAGATTCCAACTAGATAATTCAGTCAGTCTCTGAGTGACAAATTTTTTTTTCTTTTTTTTCAATTTTTATTAATAAAACCAATCAACATATAATATGAACATTCTTTTTTCATCACATAGTTGTATATTCATCATCATGATCATTTCTTAGAACATTTGCATCAATTCAGAAAAAGAAATAGGAAGAAAACAGAAAAAAATTCATATATACCATACCCCTTACCCTCCCTTTCATTGATCACTAGCATTTCAATCTACCAAATTTATTTTAACATTTGTTCCCCTTATTATTTATTTATTTTTAATCCATATGTTTTACTCATCTGTCTATAAGATAGATAAAAGAAGCATCAGATGCAAAGTTTTCACAATCACACAGTCACATTGTGAAAACTATATCATTATACAATCACCTTCAAGAAACAGCTACTAGAATACAGCTCTGCATTTTCAGGCAGTTCCCTCCAGCCTCTCTGTTATGCCTGAACTAAAAAGTTGATATTTATTTAATGTGTAAGAATAACCTCTCAACTGTTTGAAATCTCTCAGCCATTGACGCTTTATTTTGTCTCATTTCTCTCTTTCCCCATTTGGTCGAGAAGGTTTTCTCAATCTCTTGGTGCTGAGTCCCAGCTCATTCTAGCATTTCTGTTCCACGTTGCCAGGAAAGTCCACACCCCTGGGAGTCATGTCCCATGTAAAGAGGGGAAAGGCAGTGAGTTTGCTTGTCATGTTGGCTGAGAGAGAGAGGCCACACCTGAGCAACAAAAGAGGTTCTCTTGGGGGTGACTCTTAGGCCTAATTTTAAATAAACTCAGCCTATCCTTTGTGGGGTTAATATTATATGAACAAACTCCAAGATTGGGGGCTCAGCCTATTGCTTTGGTTGTCCCCACTGCTTGTGAGATAATCAAGAATTCTCCACTTGGGGAAGTTGAATTTCCCCCTTCTCACCATTCCCCCAAGGGGACGTTGCAAATACTTTTTTATTCACTGTTCAAATCCTTCTGGGATTTATTGAGTCATCACTCTGGCCAAACCTACAAAATCTCATGCCTTACTCAAGGTTCCATGTACTTATGGTGTTCAGTTAAGCTGAGTGACAAATTTATACACTATTTCTATTCCTATCTCTCTGATGTCATCACCTACCTCTCTCTGTTTTGGTCAGTCTACTGCAGCCACAACCATAACTTTCTTGTTGTTTCACTAGCATGCTAAGTATGTTTCTACTTCAGTGCTTCTGATGATTCCTCTGCTCAGATCTGTATTTCCCCATATACTCCTTTGACTCCCTTCCTCACCTGAAAATTTGAACAAAAATTCAGTTTTTTGTTCAAATATAATTTCAGAGATGCATTCTTTGACTTCTCTCTTTGTAATAATTTCCCCCTCTCTATACTTATCCACTGTTGTTTTTTTTTTTTTTGATTGCTATATGGCAGAGTCACATTTCATTCTTTTTCCATGTGAGTATCCCATTATTGCAGCACCATTTGTTGAATTTTTTGTTTGTTTGTTTTTGTTGGTTTCTTTGTTTGCTTGTTAGGGAAGTGCATGGGTCAGGAATTGTTCTAGTTTTCTAGCTGCTGGAATGAAATATACCAGAAACAGAATGGCTTTTAAAAGGGGAATTTAATAAGTTGCTAGTTTATAGTTCTAAGGCTGAGAAAATGTCCCAGTTACAATAAGTCTATAGTAATGTCTGATCAAAGGCATCCAGGGAAAGATACCTTGGTTCAAGAATGCTGATGAAGTTCAGCGTTTCTCTCTCAATTGAGAAGGCACATGGTGAACACAGTCACAGTTTCTGTCTCAGCTGGAAGGGCACATGGCAAGCAAGGCATCATCTGCTAGCTTTCTCTCCTGGTTTCCTGTTTCGTGAAGCTGCCCAGGAGGTGTTTTCCTTCTTCATCTCCAAAGGTCACTGGTTTGTGGGCTCTCTGTTTCTTGTGGCTTTTTTGTTCTCTGGCTCTCTCTGAATCTCCCATTCTCCAAAATGTTTCCTCTTTTATAGGACTTCAGAAACTAATCAAGACCCACCCAGATGGGTGGAAACATGCCTCTACCTAATCCAGTTTAACAACCACTCTTGATTAAATCATATCCCCACGAAGACGATCCAGTTACAGTTTCAAACATACAAAATACTGAATAGGGACTTGAAGAAATGGCTGCCTTAACAAAATGGGATTAGGATCAACACATGGCTTTTCTAGGGTACATAAATCATTTCAAACCAGCACAGGAATTGAACCTGGGTCTTCCGCATGGCAGGCGAGATTCTATCACTGAACTAGTCTTGCACCCCCCACTGCTTCATTTTTTATAGCACTTACCATTATCTGATATTCTGTTATATTTATTTTTGTACATCTGTCACTAAATATAAATTCTGTGAAATCAGGATCTTAGTTGGTTTTGTGCTCTATTGTATTTCCAGCAGCTTTAACTATAAGGGCCACATAGTAAGCACTCTATAAATATTTATATTTAAAATGAATGAATGAAATATAAAGAATAGTGATAGTGTACATGGCTCAGTCCTCAGTCAGCTCTGCAGAATTTACTTATTTAGTCTCTACACAAAGATAAGGTGGCTGTAAGCTCAGCATTGGTCTCTTTATTGGGATTGGTAGTAAACTTGAAATAAATTCTCATGTAATACAGTAAACTTATAAACTTGCTATTATCCTTTAAAAGAGGAGAAAAAAGGAAAGGGGGAAGTACAGAATATACATAATATCTAACATTGTCTTTTATGAAATAATGATTAAACATAATGTTCACTCATAATACATTGTCTTTATTTTTTATTCTACCCTTTGATTATTTAAAAATATGGTACCAATTGCTTGATCACCACTTAAAATTAAAAATGTATATTACTTTTGTTTGTTTTCCTGTTTATATCTGTTGCCTTCTCCCATCTTTTCTTAGAATCCAACCCAAGTTGGAACAGCTCTTCTGGTGTTCCATAATCTTGGAACTTTGAAGGATACTGTTACCAGTGTTCTGGATGGATATTGTGCTACTTTAAAAGAAAATATCAACAGTGCATTAGACATCAAAGTTTTGACTCAGCCTTCCCAGTCAGCTGTGAGAGGTAAGAATGTGATTTATATTTGGCTTTTTAATTTATTTTTAACTGAGAAGTCCTTTGAATAATATGTGAAGCACTCAAGTTTCAAAGCAATCTAATGAGTCATTTTTTTTAGTAGACAGAAAATGAGGAAAAAATTATGTTTCAGAATTTATTTATAACTTTTTTATTTAATCATTCAGTTGAACTTGCCAATTGATATATTCAGAACTATGAGGCAAAAATCTATAAACTGTAACATCATTTAGTTGAGAGGACAGATGCAAGAAAAAGAAAGTGAACATAGTTTACTTTGTAAAATCATTATCCTAATTCCTCACATGGACTTCCTACTGAGAAAGAAAATATTTTTTTTAAGTAAATGCAATCTCTATGTTAGCTTTCTGGACCTTTACTGAAAATAACTCTGGTATTCGGGACCAGTAAATGGCTAACTGTAGAGAGGAAAGTTTGTAAAATCTTTGAGAATTTTATTACTATAGCCAACTCTGAAGGAAATGACAAAGGAAAGGTAGATTCAAGGAGGAGAGAAGTAATCCTGGAGTAGCAGTCTACAACTCTTTTACTCTCAAGACATACCTGATGCTGACATTCATATCTGTTACACACTTCTCCATACGTAGGAAAAAAAATACAGATTATGTACAGCTTTGACTTGCTGCAACTTTGTCTCTGATGTTCCTCTCCTATATTTTTCCCTCCTGTTAACATGGGTGAACTGTGCTTGCTCCTACCAAAGACCATCTACACCATTTTGCACTAATTCCCATTGCTTCATCTCCTCTCTTTGTCACATCTTCAAGTTTTCCTTCTTTATTGTTACTTTCCCATCACATAAAATAATGCTATTGTATCTTATGTTAAAAAGCAATCAAGCAAATCTATCTCAACTCCTTTTTTTTATTCAGTTCCACCACTTTGTTTTAATTCTTCATTGTATGGAAAAACTTACCACAATGTTGTCTGTACTTAACTGTTTCCAGTTTTTCATTTCCCACTTTTCTTTTGAAGGCATTGTAATCTTCTCATCTTCTTAATCTATCCTAAAGAATAAATGAAACAGCCCATGTAGAATTAATAGCACAATTTTGGGGACATGATTAATACTAAAAAAAAGTCCAGTCATTTATTGGTATTTTTATATTTGGTATGTAATCACTATCTTAAAGAAGATTAAATATATGTAACTCATAAATAAGTTTTACTAAATAAAAGGAGATGAAAGAATCTTAGATTTTAAAGGAATCTTTAAAGGTAAGCCCTAGCCTTTAATATTGGTCTATGTTAAGATTATTCCAGAAGGAGAGCTTTTAAAAGAAATTGCCAAAGAAATTTCACTCAGCCTTTCCCAGCAATTATTTTCAGAAAGTTTAATCTAATGTTTAATTTAATCTGATGTTTAAATTTCCAGGAGCAGTTTAATCTCACGTCCTCTTGCATTATCAGGAGTATGTGGGAAAAGCCTCATTATCGTCTGTTGAGAAGTGGATACTTTAATGTAGCAGCCTTAAGCATCAATTCTTTTTTTTTACCTTTTAAAAAAATAGTGATCGTTTTAATCATTTTAGTGCTACATGGAAAGTACTGATGTTAATTTCTTGATCAAGGTGGTTATATTAAGATAATGTAGTACAATGTCCTTGTTTGTTGGAAATACACATTAAAGTATTCAGGTGTGTTAGGCATCATGTCAGTCACTTATTTTCAAATGGTTCAGGAAAAAACTTTTCATAATTTCAAGGTTGTTTCAAAACTTTGAAAATATTATAACATTAAGACAATTTTAAGGGAAAAATGTTGCCTAGGATGTATAAAGAAAGCCAGTGATTCAATAAGAAAACTATAACTCCAATATATAAAATGGTTAAAGAAGCGGATGCAAGGATAGTGCAGTGGTAGAATTCTCACCTGCCATGCAGAGACCCGGGTTTGATTCCCGACCTGTGCATTTCCCAAAAACAAAACCAGCCAACAAACAAAAATTCAACAAACAGTGCTGTAATAACAGGATACTTATATGGAAAAAAAATGAAATGTGGCCCCCACCATACAATATACAAAAAAAAAGGATGAAGAATATGAACAGGCACAAAGAGCATATTCAATAAACATGTGAGAAGTTGTTCAACTTCTTTCCAGAGAATGAACTAAAAATACAAATTAAATAAGATACTGTTTTCAGTCATCAGATTGGCAAAATCTAAGACAGTACTAAATCTTAGATAAGAACAGAAATTTGTACGTTAATGGTAGGGGAATAAATTGGTTCAACCACTATACTCAGTTTGTAAACCTCATGATCTTATACTTTTTCTTATCAAAATTTAGAGAAACACTGTCATGTTTGTACAGAAATTCTTATTATTGTTTATAATGGTGAAAAAGTGAAAATCTTTTCTTCAGTAGAAGATATTATAAGCTAGTTTATTTATTAAGCAGACTATTATACAGCATTTAAATAAGTACATTTGCCAAAACAGGTAATTCTCAAAAACATTACATGAAAAGGCAAGTTTTAGAGAAAAAATGCATACAGTATGATATTACATAAAGCTTAGAAACATACAAACTTTATATTATTTTGCATGTGCACATATGTGATAAATGTATAAATACATGCATTGGAATGATAATCCCCAAATTCAAGATAGCATTACTCTAAGGAAAGAGGGAGGGAAATGAGACCAGGTTATTTATATAGGGAGCTTCACTTTATTTTGATATTATATTTCTTAAACTTGGTAGTGGGTATTCATTATATTATTCTGTATGCTTTTTGGTATGCCTGAAATATTTAACCTTAAAAGTTAAATATTATAAAAAGAAAGTCAAACAATTAAGAAAGAGAATGTTGGTTGGTTGTGGTGGTGGCGGTGGTGGTGGAAGAAGAGGAGGAGGAAAGTAAACAAAATGAAATGCTCAGATGTAGTCATTTGGTTACTGTAATTAGCACACTGCAAACTTTAATCCATAGATTTTTCTGTACATTAGAAATGGTAGAAGGATAAGTGGGTGGACACTCAGATAGATGGGCAAAAATAGAAATTTAAGATATATGCCTTAAAAAGTCCCATTATTGTAAAATAAAAGTGAGATACAGAAAACATAAGTGAAACATAGAAGGTGAAGACCACCCAGACCTGAGAGGCCCCCTTTATGTGTTCTATTCCAGTGATAACTGCTCCCTCCTGCCATAAGTAACCATTTTCCTGGCTTTTATATTAATCACTCCATTGCACTTTTTCCTTTTATATTTTTATCTCCCATTGTGCCCTAAGCACTATAATTTATTCATGGTTTAAAAATATTTGCTATTTCACACACAAAAATTTACATTCATTCAACAGAATAATAAATTTATTTGAAATCCAAGGACTTAATGAATTTCAGATTAATAGTTCTTCACAAGAAATATTAGGTACTAAAAGGTACTATAAAGTTAAGAAAAATGAATAAACAATTATGAAAAACATTAGGAAATTGAAGTGATTCTGTATATTTCAATGTTAGAGTAAATCTTTGGCCCTCTACCACTTAATGGGGAACAAGTAGTAGCATATTTAAATTTCTTCCCATTCCCCTTTCCTCATTGCTTATTGTTAATTATATTATTATTTTTGAATGATCAGTGTTTTCGGTTTTCTTACTTTTAACATGATTTGATTCTTGTCTCTGGTTCTTTTAATATTACTCCATTTCCATATCCTTCTCTTCCTTAGATGAATTTCATAATCTAGTTGATTTTTCAAACATAGCTCATAGGTTCTGTGCTCTCAGTTCTTACATAGTTGATTGTGTCTCTTACTTTTATACTTGAAGAAAAGTTTGGCTGGATATAAATTCTTGTTTGTATTTTCTTTTCCTTTAGATTTTTATATCCATTGAACTGTTAGGGGCCCAGTAAATAACTGTTTCTCTTCCTCACTGAATTTGAAAACGTTTGAGACACAGAAAAAGGAGATAGAGAGATAATAATTAAAATGGTTTATTATTGATAAAAGCTAGATTAGAGGGTGTAGCTTAGATTTGCCACCAAATAGATTTCCTAATACATCACTTCATCATTAAGCTTATTCCCCAGTTCAGCTTGTCCCATTATACTTACCCAATGGGTAAGCCAGAATTCACCTTTTATGCAGGTAAAGCTCCAACAAGAAAGAAAAGAAAAGACTGAATTGGTCATGTTCAGTTTCTTATTTGAATTCAATAATCAGATACGTGATTACTCTTCACATTAGAAAGGATCAGTAAGAGGTAAGGAAAGAAGGCAAGTTTCTCCATATGAAAGATGAGGTCAGAAAATGAAATTTCCCATCTGACATCAGATATCTCTCTACTGACTGCTGAGTTTTGGCATTATTTAGAGAACCTGAGGTAATCAAATTCTTACCCTTCTTACTGCCAATTTGGTTTTTCTCGGATGTCCAAATGGTTTGAACTTCCCTAGTATATAAGTTGGAGTTCAGTGCTGTGTGTCAGTTTTTTCCTGAATTAGAGTATGTCTGCTTTTATAGGAAAATTTTCTTCCATTGTACATTTGAATGTTTTTTCTGTTCCATTTCTTCTTTTCAGGAACTCTGTGCATAAATCAGATCTTTGTTTTCTATGTCTAGTATTTTCTCTATAATCATTTTTATATCTTTGTACTTTATCTCATTTTGTATGATATCTCGTTGCCTATTTCTCATGTTTGTTTTTTTCACCCTTGTTCACTATAATTTTTTGTTGTTTCTAATGTGTTTCCAATCTCTTTAATATTTTTCTAGTAATGATGTTTTCTACAATTGCTTTCAGATGGTGGAAAAATATTTGAGTAACCCTTTCTCTTGTGTCTTTGAGGAACTCCTATGTTGACCTATATTTATCATATGCTAGGGTACTTTCCTTCTCCATTCTCCTCCATTATGTTTGTTTGGTCCAGTGTTACTTAGTTTCAGATCATTATTCATCTTTGAAAGATTCTGGCTGTTTGTTGAAGAATAGTGTGGAAATAGGTACGAGAGGAGACCAGGAGTAGTCTGCAGCTTTGGTGACTTTGGTGAACAAACTGTTCACCAGTTTGTTGTTTCTTTTTCCCTTGGGAACCCATCATCCCTCAAATTTTGGACCATTCAAGAATTTGGCTCCCAGTAAAGCCAGATAATCCACTTCTGTTTTCAAACTTTTGTCTGCTTTTCTTTCCTCCATTACCTTACATCAACTTTAATAATATCCCCAAGCCAGAGGGTTAATTCTTATGTAATGTTTATATAATTTCATTTTGGTTTCTCCTTCAGCTTTTCCTTTTCTGGTATTCTCAGTACATTGAACTGTACTGGCTTCTTCGCTGGCCCATTCATGTTTATAGATATCACCTTTAATTAAATAATCATTGGCTAATCTTTATGAATTCTCATAACTGATTTTAGAGCAACTAATTTCCTTCTCATGGTCAAAGATGTCACCTATCTGGTGCCTTCTTCATTTTGACTTAGTTACAGCAGTTTGGCACACAGACTTCATAATCTCAGATTTGGAGTTTTAACTGTTTCCTTGTTTTCTCAACTTTTTATTTGTTCTTATTTTTGTTGATTTTCAGGGGAAGAGTAGGGAAATGCCTTTGCTCTACCATCATAACTAGAAGTCACTCTCAAATATTTCTTTGAGGAACATTTAGTTTCTTTTATCACTTTAGTGAAACTTAGTTTATTATACCATACATTTTATTTGTTTCTAAAAGGTGAATGATAATGGCATCAGTTTTACTGTTTTCAATTCTTCTTCCTCCCGTTCCCTTATATAGCTGTTCTATGTTCAGTCAGTTCATGATGTCTATTATGTTTTTTTTCCAATTTTATTGAGATATATTCACACATCACACAAACCATCCAAAGTATACAATAACTAACTTACAGTTAAATCACATAATTGTACGTAGACCCTGTGATCCACTTTAGAGATTTATTACTCCAGAATAGAAATAAGAAGAAAAAAATAATAAACTGCAAATCCTCTTCTTCCTCTTATCCCCAACATTGTTAACTCATAGTATCATTGTAGTACATTTATTACTGTTGATGAAAGATAAAATACTTCTTTTACCTATAGTCCATAGTTTGCAATAGCTATGTTTTTATCCATATATCCCTCTATTATTTTTTTTTATCTTTGTAGTGGTTCTTGAAAGAACTTACTTACATTAATGACTTTAAACAAAACCACTTTCAATCAAATTCACCAACAATATGTTACTATTTTTTACAATCCCAAGAATGAGCTACCATCACCTCTATCATGCTTGTATCTTCAACAAGATAAATTTAACTTAGAAGGGCCAAATTTTAAGTACCTGGTATAAGGGGGAAAAAAAATCAGACTTCTAGAAATAGTTGAACCACTGTGATCTCTTTGTTCTGTTCCTCAGTTTTTTGAAACTAAATCCAAACAGATACTATCTCCTTGTGTTTACTTTAAAAGAGTAAGTTGCTGATCAGCCCCATACTTCTTTATAATAAAATCATTCCTTATGTATTTCAGAAATTTGATTAACGTTTCTTAGTTTTCATAAAGGCATGACCTACATTGCTTGTGTAACTTATGAGACAGTTGCAAATTAGTATAGTATTTATCTCTGCATTCCCTTTTTGCCTTCCCCTAATAGTCTTTGCACAACAATGCAGTTATTTTAAAAAATTAATTAGACCAAGATTTTAACTGTGGGAATTATTCACATTTTTAAAGCCAACCTCTCTATACTTTTAGCTGTCTTTACTTTTGATTATTATCAGATTGTTGTAGAATTGAATTAAGTTCCCCAATATAGACCTGTTCTTAATCTTAGTATATATTCCTGTTGTGTGAACGCACTGTAAATAAGATCTCTTGAAGATGTTATTTTTAGTTAAAGTATGGTCTAACCAAAGAGTTGGTCTTAATCCCGATTACTGGAGACCTTATAAAGAGAACCTGTAAGTCACAAGACCATTAAAGGAGAGGATGTTGCCAGGTGATAGGAGGCAGAGATAAGCCAAGGAACCTCAAGGATTATTGGCCACCAGTACCAGAATGCTACTGACTAGCCTCCAGAACTGTGAGACAATAAATTCCCATTGTTTAAGCCAAACCATTGTGTGATATTTGTCATAGCAGTCTGGCACACAAACTAATAAAACAATAGCATCTTTTTGCTAATGGTACATGCCAGTTCTTTTCTAAACAAAGTATTGTAGAAATACCAGAATAAAGCCGCTTACAAACACAGAATGCCTCTGGTTTTCCTGATTCTTACCCTCTTTAAAAGCGGAGACACACTATATAGTCACTGAAGCACTCTTCTACTGTCTAGACTTCTGGTTTATAAAACTTAGTTTAGGTTGAAATTTATACCTTTCAGTTTAGGATTAAAACGCCTCCTTTTTATATTATGATATTTCAGACCTTTAGGGATAGCTTTGTGCATGTGTGTTTGCTAAATACTAGGGCATTCTTACTCATTCTCACCATTAAGAAATTTAATACTGATATATTAATATTATTTATATCCATGTTCAAAAATTTTCATTTTTTCCCTCAACTGAAAACAATCAAAGATCATGCTTTTCTGTTGGTTGTCTTTTCACCTCAGTCTCCTTTACTCAAAAAAAGCCCCCTTTCCTTTTTAATTTTTTTTCTTTGATGGCGTTAATGTGTTTGCAGAGTCACATTATCTGAATTTGTCTGGATTTTTCTGACCGTTTCATCATGAAGAAGGTGATGGTGATACGTATTTCCTATTAAACATATCAGGAAGCACCAAAATTATGACAGTTTGTTAATTTTTGCTGATGCTAAATTAGATTATTTGGTTAAGGTGGTACATACCAGATCTCTCCTTGTGAAGTACTTTTTTTGTAATTAGTTAAATATTTTTTGGTGCATTCCTTGAGACAGCGTAGAATATTGTATTCCCCAAGAGCATTTCCCTTACTGTTTAACACCCCTGTATTAGTTAGGGTTCTCTAGAGAAACAAAATCAACAGGGAACACTCGCAAATATAAAATTTATAAAAATGTCTCACATAACTGTGGGAATGCAGAATCCTCAGGGCAGGCTGTGAAGCTGACGATTCTGATGGAGAGTCTGGATGAACTCCACAGTAGAGGTTTGCCAGCCGAAGCAGGAAGAGAGCCTGTCTCTTCTGAATCCTCCTTAAAAGGTTTCCAGTGATTAGATTAAGCATCACTCATTGCAGAAGACACTCCCTTTGTCTGATCACAAATGAAATCAGCTGTGGATGCAGCTGACGTGATCATGATTTAATTCTATGAAATGTCTTCATTACAACAGACAGGCCAGCACTTGCCCAACCAGACAAACAGGTACCACCACTTGGCCAAGTTGACGCATGAACCTGACCGTGATAACCCCTTTATAGTCTTTCCCTCAAATAATTATTATACTGGAGGTTGAAAAGTCATAATTTTCTAATTCTGTCCTTAATTCTGCATTTATTATCTGGCATTCTTCCATAAAAAGAAATTTCCAGTCTTTTTTTTTTTAATAAACTTTTTTTATTAATTAAAAAAATTAACAAAAGAACATTAAGATATCATTCCATTCTACATATACAATCAGTAATTCTTAATATTATCACATAGTTGTATATTCATCATTTCTTAGAACATTTGCATCGATTTAGAAAAAGAAATAAAAAGACAACAGAAAAAGAAATAAAACAATAATAGAGAAAAAAAGATTATACATACCATACCCCTTACCCCTCGCTTTCATTTACTACTAGCATTTCAAGCTGAATTTATTTTAACATTTGTTCCCCCTATTATTTGTTTTTATTCCATATGTTCTACTCTTCTGTTGATATAGTAGCTAAAAGGAGCATCAGACACAAGGTTTTCACATTCACAGAGTCTCATTGTGAAAGCTATATCATTGTTCAATCATCATCAAGAAACATGGCTACTGGAACACAGCTCTACATTTTCAGGCAGTTCCCTCCAGCCTCTCTGCTACATCTTGAACAACAAG
>PVIY010021298.1:0-42659 GCA_004026745.1 Myrmecophaga tridactyla
GTTCACTGGAATATACAATTTATGGAATGCAGCATTTAAACTTATTCTCAGATATCCTAAGAATGAAATACACAGTAGATAAACTTACAGAAGACACAGCAGACATTAAGAGGATGATTTATCACATTTAGCTTAGCTTTGTATCCCAACCCTTATGATAAAGGAAAAACATGATGCATAAGTTCCAGGTTTAAAAATTAAAAAAAAAAAGTTCACTGTAATATATCATAAGAAAAAGGAGTTGGCTAATTCTTGAAGCAGTTGTATAACAACAACATATGCTTAGCATACTTGGATATGGACCAATTTTTTAATGACAGCTTTATTGAGATATATTTCACAATCCATGTACCAGATAATTCATCTCTTTAAAGTGTAACATTCAATGGTTTTTAGTATATTCAGCTATGCAACATTCATCACAATTTTTACTCCTCTACCTGTTCCCCCCAAAACTGTGTCCCTGTGACCCATTAGCTGTTATTTCTTTCCCCCCTAAATCGCACCCCAGCCATGGGCTAATCTACTTTCTGTTTCTGTATATTTGCCTATTCTGGGCATTTCACATAAATGGAATCATTCAATCTTTGGACTTTTTTTATCTGCCTTAACATAAAGTTCATTCATGTTGCAGTATGTATCAGTGAACATTCCTTTTTATTGCTTAATATGACCTTTTTATTGCCAAATACTATTCTGCTGTATGGCTTATACCACATTTTATGCATTCATCAGTTGATGGACATCTGGGTTATTTCCACTTTGGGGCTATTATGAATAAGGCTACAATGAACATTCATAAACAAGTTTTTATGGGGGCCTATATTTTCATTTCTCTTGGATATTTACATGTAAGTGAAATTTCCAGGTCCTAAGGAAACTCTATGTTTAACTTCAGAGCAACTGCCAAACTGTTTTTCAAAATGGCTGAAGTCTTTTTACAATCCCATCAGCAAATACGAGGGTTCTAATTTCTCTACATCCTCATCAACACTTAATACAGTCTTTTTTTCTCTGATCAAAGATCTTAATTTAAAAACAAAGAAAAATGCAGTTAAATAATACCTAAATATGTTTATTCTTTTAATCTCTTTTAGGAATCTGTGAATACATTTCCTCACCTCCCCAGGATTATAAACAGAAAACAAAGAAACCAAAACATCCCCACTACAGAACAAAATAATTCTTCCACCTCATTGCCTAGAAAATAAGACAATAAAAGAATCTGTGACTGCCAGGGCAAAGGACTTGGAATATTCCTCCTGAAAGCAAAAACCCTTTCTATAAAATGAAATCACAAACATATCCAAAGATAACTAAAATAAATCATAAAGTCCTCTAGCACCCAGCAGTGAAAAATACCTACCAGAACTTACTTAATTCGGATTACTAGTTTCATAACTACTCTGAAACTTAAAACAATATTCTTATTTTTTAAATATTAAATATTCAGAACCAAGAATGGTAATGTCTTAAATAAAACACATGTAAGAAACTTTTCTCATAATTTCTTTTGGCGGCTACATTACCTTCAAAGACACAAAATTTTATTAATAATAGCAACTAAGTATCAGATATCTCCCATGTGACTAACACTGTGCTAGGCTGGTTGAAATAGGATTTCAGTGACTTCTCAGAACAACCCTCTAAAGAAAGTACAATAAAAATAAAAATTTTCTTTTTATCCTCACCAGAATTCTTCTATTCTGAGAGATAACTAAATACTTCTGGTTAGCATACTTACTGACACTTTTCTATGCAAATAAAAATATTTTTAAGGACATATACTCATAAACACAAATTTCAAATATATGCACATTTTATCTGTCTACTGTAATGGTATTATATAAATTTTACACATCAGGAGATTTAAGTAGCTTGTCCAAGGACACAAAGCTAGTAAGGCGGGAAGCCAAAATTTGAGCTTTGTTTTAAGAATGAGTTTTATATATCTTATAAGAATTAAAAGAAAAAAAAGGACTGTCCAACACAGTGAACCCTAATGTAAACTATGGATTACAGTTAATAGTATAATTATAATAATATTGTTTCTTCAACTGTAACAAAGGTTCCACACTAATGCAAAGTGTTAATAATAGGGAGTGGGTAGGAGGGAGGTGAAGAGCTTTAGAAGAACTCTGTATTTTCTGCATGACTTTTCTGTAAATCTCTAATAAAATAAAGAAATAATAAAGACATACACACAAGAGTAATGAGTTAAAACCTGCAGTGGGCTGAATGGCAGCCCCTAGAAACAAATGTCCATGCCCTAATCCCCAAAACCTATGAATACTACCTTATATGGAAAAAGTGTTTTTGCAGGTGTGATTAAGTTAAGGATCTTAAAATGGGAAGAATATCCTAGATTATCTTGGTGGGCGTAAATACATGACAAATGTTCTTGTAAGAGACACGCAGAGAAGACAACAGACATAGAGGAGAAGGCAATAAGAAGCACAGGCTGAGACTGGAGTGACTGAGCCACAAGGCAAGGAAGCCAGCAATCCCAAAAGCAAGAAGCATGAAATAGATCTTCTCCTAGAGCCTCTCTGTAGGGAGCATGGCCCTGCCAACACCTTGACTTTGGATTCTGACCTCCAGAACCATAAGAGAATAAACTTCAGAGGTTTTAAGCCACCTAATTAATAGTAATTTGTTATGGTAGCCCCAGGAATCTAATACAGTACACCTAATCAAACCGCAAAGGCGACTAATATTTTGTTTTGTTCTTTTAAGTCCATTATCAACTCAAAGATGCTTATATTTGCGACGTGTTTAAATCAACAGCAATTTTTAAAGACTGGGCTCATTTTGAGCTAATGGGATCTTTCTTCAAGTTGTACATTGGTGGTTGCTTCCTTGCTATCTGGCACAGAAAGAAGTTCCAGGCAAATCTTGCAAAATGTCTACCCCAGACCTGGAATCAGCCACTTCCAACTATTATACACATAATTGTCTGTCCTATATATTTAATGCTTTCTCAGATTTCTTTTATCTCATTTTTTTGTTGTTGTTGCTCTCCATTTAATCTTTTGTTTTCTTTAATGTAGTAGCTTCCATTTTCTCTAATCACTCATAGGATCCTTCTAATTTAGTCTTCATTTGTGAAGTGTGTTTTTCCTTAATTTCTAATTCTTTCTGGAGTATTATCATCTTTCTTTCATATCTTATTTTCTATCAATCTAATTTCAGAGCTTTCGAATCCTGGTTTATGCTGTACTCTCAATATCTATAGTTTTCCTGAACTTCTGTGGCTCATTTTTAAATATTAAGTAACAGTTTTCATCTATTTTGGAGCTGCATTTTTGGTGTGTCATCAATGTCTAAGGATACATAATTCATATCATACCCACTCTTTTTGTTGCCAAACCGCCACTGTAAAAGGATTAATCACAATCCTTTTTCTGTACTCAACACAACTGATATAATATTTCCTGTATTTTCAGAATGAGGTTCTGGGAACAAGACACCAAAGAAGCATCCCTAATTTCACACCTTTAGAATATAGGTATAATATAGGTAAATAATACTGGAATCCCTTTCTAAATAATTCAGGCCTACAACTGGGTGGCTAGGTGGGGTGAAGGGAGAGGGCCACAGACCAAAGTAGAAATCCATGTTGGGGCAAAGGTGAGGCAAACTTCAGGTAGTGGGATATTGATCCAGCATAGGATGTCAGAGTCTAAGCAGAGTGAAAATAAAATTCTTTGGGGTTTGGGGTAGAACATAGTCAAACAAGGGGAGACCGAGAATAAATGAAATGAGAAGGGCATCCAAACAAAGGGTGTGAGAACATGAAAAGAATAAAGGGCTTCTACAAGGTAAACTCAGGAATGTCACTGTCTGAGAAGAGAATTAAAAATATGATAGAATGAAGTCTATGGTACTGGACTGAAAATGGAGGTACCCATGTGCATTCATGGTTTTCAAAATACAGATACAGAAATAAAAATAAATACAAGGGGGTGCAAGAGTAGTTCAGTGACAGAATTCTCACCTGCCATGTGGGAGACCTGAGTTCGATTTCCAGTCCATGCACTCCCCAAAAAATAAACAAACAAACAAAATTCAACAAGTGGTGCTGCAATAATAGGATACTCACATGGAAAAGTAACGAAATGTGACCCCACCACACAGCATACAAAAAATAATAGTAATAATAATATATATATATAAATATATATAAAAAGTGTGTCTCCACTGAGTTCAGCTACTGCTACTGGAAAAAGTAACAATCTAACAATAATGAACACACAGAGACTAGTTCTTGGTTTCTAAATACCATTTTCTAATAATCAGAACTCCCTGGAGAAATGATTAATTCCTGAGCTGGGTGAGAGAAGGTATAAGATGAGCCCAGAACATCTATGTTCTTAGGGTACTCAAAGAGTAAGGACATGTCAAAAGGACACAGAAACCAGCTTGACAGGCTCCCAATGATTGAAATAGGATAATTTGAACACGAACATACGCAATTGTAACAGATTATAATCCACTGAAGACATAGAAAACCATTAGTCCACAGTCCACAGATACAAATAAATGAATGCCCAAATTAAAATGCTGTTGAGGAACAGGATACTTATGTCATTGCAAAGTAACTTATTTATTAAAATGAGAAAAGTAGTATTTAAAGTGGAGAGGACGGGAAAGCACTGCTTTATTCAAGTTATCATTATCTATAGTGGACAAATCAAAATCATGAAACAACTGACAGAGTACAATGAGAACATTATAACATAAAATACATAATAATTCTTCCAAAGAGGAATAACCTAAATCTAATCATGAGATTAGATTTATTAGAATTTATTAGAATTAATCTAATTCTACAAAAAAACTGGCCTGTAATTTTCAAAAATGTCAAAGATATGAACGTCACATAAGATCTGAGGACTGGTTTTGGAATAAAGGAGTTGAGAAGATATGGCAAGCAAATGTGACAGATGGTTCAGAACTCGACTGTTTGGCTACAAAAGCACACTACTTACTGGGCAGAACCTGGAGGAATCAATATGCAGGTTTTCTTACGCTCACTCACTCCCTCCCATGAAGGGTCACACAGAGCACATTCATTCCCAGCAACAAAAATGCAAGCAATGGGTGATGTTTCTGCCCAGGGAAGCCTATTAGAGATTCAGTACCTGTGCTGGTTTGAAACTGTTGTGTATCCTAGAAAAGTCATGCTCTTTAATCCTGACTCAATATTTTTAGGTGAACATTTTTTTTTTTTTTTTACTATTTTTACAATATCTTCACACACATATAGTCCATTGAAAGCATACAATCAATAGCTCACAATATCATCACATAGTTGTGCATTCATTACCATGATCATTTAGAACATATGCATCACTCCAGAAAAAGGAAAAAAAACATACATCTCATACCCCTTAGCACTCCCTCTCACTGACCACCAGTATTGCAATCTACCCAATTTTTTTTTTTTCTCTCATCCCCACCATCTATTATTTATTTATTTCTTCTCATTTTACTCATCTGTCCATACCCTGGATAAAAAAAGCATCAGACACAAGTTTTCACAATCACACAGTCACATTGTAAAAGCTATATAGTTATACAATCATTTTCCATAAACAAGGCCACTAGAATCAACAATTTCAGGTACTTCCCTCTAGCCACTATAATACATCATAAACTAAAAAGGGATATCTATATAATGCATAGAAATAACTTCCAGGATAACCTCTCGACTCTGTTTGATATCTCTCTGCTACTGAAATTTTACTTTGCCTCATTTCTCTCTTTACCTTTTTGTTCAAAAAGGCTTTCTCAATCCCATGATGCTGGGTCCCACTCCTACCCAGGAATCATGTCCCATTTTGCCAAGAGATACATAGCCCTGGGAGTCATATCCCACAGAGAGGGAGGGCAGTGAGTTCACCTACTGAGTTGGCTGAGAGAGAGGGAGGCCATATCTAAGCAACAAAAGAGGTAGTCTCTGGGGGTGATTCTCAGGCATAATTATAAGTAGGCTTAGCTTCTCCTTTGCAGGAATAAGTTTCATAGGGGCGAACCCCAAGATCTAGGGCTTAGCCCATTGAATTGGTTGTTTCCACTGCCTGCAAGAATATCAGGAATTCCCCAGATGGGGAAATTTAATATTTCTCCCTTTCTCCCCAGTTCCCACAGGGGACTTTACAAATACTTTTTTTATATTCTTTACTCTGGAATGTATTGGGCATCACAGTAACCTGTAAAAACTAGCAAGATCTCACTACTTATTCAAGAGTCCATGTAATTATGGTGTTCAAAGAAACTGCTCATACAAGGTAAATTAGATAATAGGCTAACCAAAATACAATTTTTGCACAAAATAAAAATCTCTTCTTTTGGTCTCCCATAGAAGTTAAAGTTTTAAAATATAGACCTTATCATCCTTTACCCTGTATTCAAATTACCTTAGTCCTGTCCAGATCAGCTTCATTCATATTTCTGCTCAAAGTCTGACCACTTTTTCAACTTTTTTTTAACAGTTGCTGTATGGGGTAATGCTGGCTTTCATAGCTTGAGAGTCAACTTTGAGCTTTAGGTGTTCCCAAAATTTCAGGGAACGACCAAGTTATACACAAATAGCTCAGCATCTCAGAATTTAGAAATGTTACCATATTTCAGAAAAGATGTGACTGCTATAGGAGTTTACAATCTAAATCCTTTACAACAGGCCCCAACTTGATAATTCACGCTTTTGACTTCAATTCTTCAAGCTTGTATATTATGTCAGTCCATATGCGTAAGGTATGATAGCATTTGTCTTTTTATTTCTGATATTTCATTTAACATACGTCCTCAAGGTTCATTCACCTAGTTGCATGCCTCACAACTTCATTCCTTCTTGCAGCCACTCAGTATTCTGCCATACGTATAAACCACAGTACCCCCCCTTCCATTTCTGTCACTGTACCCTTAGGCTACCTCCATCCATTGTGAATCCTGAACACTGCTGCCATGAGCATCAGTGTGCAAATGTCCATTCGCATTCCCACTCTCAGTTCCTCCAGGTATATACCTAGCAATGGGATTGCAGAATCATATGGCAATCCCACCCCTAGCCTCCTATGGAACTATACACTGCCCTCCAGAGGGTCCATACCTCTAAGCTTCCCTACCAAGAGTGAATAGGAATCTCTTTCTCCACATTTTCTCCCAGAGATTTCTCATATATTTCTGTTCATTTTTAAACAGTTTTATCTGTACATCATGCAATCCAAACTAAGTAAAAAAAAAAAAAAAATCAATGGTTCCTAGTATAATCACCTAGCCATGCTTAGTGGGATCTTTTTGATTAAGCTGTTTCTATGGAAACGCTATTGGGTGGGACCTTTTGATTAGGTGGTTTCCATGGAGATGTGTCTCCACCCATTCAAGGAGGGTTGCTTACTAGAGTTTTTAAGAGGGAACAAAGCTTCAGAGCCCACACAGAAAGACCTTTGGAGATGCAGGAAGAAAATGCCTTAGGAAAGCTGTTTGGAATAAGAAGGCAGGAGACAAAGCTAACACAAGTTGCCATGTGCCTTCCCAGGTAATAGAGAAACCCCAAACGTCATCGGCTCTTACTTTAGTCAAGGTATCTTTCTCTGGATACCTTAGTTTGGACATTCTTATGACCTTAGAACTATAACTTATAACTTAAATTCCCTTTCAAAAAGCCAACACATTTCTAGAATATTGCATTTCTGGCAGCATTAAGAAACTAAAACAGTAACCAAGGTTTTTATTGGGGGATGGTCATCTTCTGCCTGGAACATACCAATATTCCACATTCCCAAAAGGAAATCAGATGTTTATCATAAGCCATGTTATTTGCACAAATAGTTTAGGTACAGTGAGTTGCCTTTATCAGTTAGGGAACAGTGGGGACACTCCCAAAATCCAAAGCATAGCAGCCTTAGTCCTGTTCTGGTAATCTCTTTCTAGACACCCACATTACTCTACAGTCTCAGAATGACAATACTAATACCATCACCAGTGATATAATTACTGGAAATATTTTTTAAATATGAATATATTCTCCCTGTTCTACTGTACCTGAACATATAACCATACATACTCTCCCTTTAAACTGCTATTATTTAGTCTTAGTTCAATGCTCACTACCAGTTCTTATGACAGTGACTCCATTTTTGGTTGCCTGAAGCTTGTCTTCTAATAGATTCCTCTGGAAGGGCTTCCGTGGACCATATTTCTCGAGTTCTTATATGGTGATAAAAGTCTGTCCATTTCCTTTATACTTGAAAGACAGTTTTGCTGGCATAAATTTCTTAGCTTACATTTTCTTTCCTTGGGACAGTAAATATGTTACTTTACTTTATTCTGACACAAAGGGTCACTATCAAAGTCTGATGATGATCTAATTTTCTTACCCTTCTAAGTCACTTGTTTTTGTTTTTGTTTTTTTTTTTCAGAATCCCAAAACATTTTTTTTCCTTTAAAGTCCAATAATTTACAAGAACATGACTTGTTTTTGGTCACTATGAGTAGCTATTATCAGGTACATAGTATGTCCCTTCAAATATTTTTCTATTTCCATCCCCACCCCTACCCCCCAGACTCCAATGACACATATATTAGGTAGCCTGAATCGGAGTCACAGATAACTAATAATCTGTTCCTTTTTTCTGTGTTTTTTCTTTCTACATTTCATTTTGGATAGTTTCTATTACATGTCTTCAAGTTCACCTATCTTTTAGTCTAAATGTATAATCTTTCATTAATCCCATCCAACACAGTTTTTATCTTAGATATTGGGGTTTTCATTTCTAGAAGTTGTATTTGGTCTTTTTTGTGTCATCCATGCCTCAGCTTAATATGGTTAATCTAGTCTCTTGAATATATTGATAGAGTTATAACTATTTTAATGCTCTTGACTACTGATTCTATAATCTATGCCATTTCTGAATCAGTTTTGACTGATTTTTCTTCAAATTATGTGTCTATTTCCATGGCTCTTGAATGCCTAGTTATTTTTTTATTGGATGTCAGAAATTGTGGATTTGACCTTGCTTAGGGATGAACAGTTATGTATTCCAGAAATATTGTTCAGCTTTATTTTACTCTGAGAAACAGTTATCTGCAAATAGTTTGATCCTTTGGGTCTTGTGTTTAAGTTATTATTAGGGCCAGAGCAGCATTTAGGTCTAATTAAGACTAATTTTGTCCCCACTACTGAGGTAAAAACCTTTCTAAGTATTCTACTTGATGCCTAGTGAATTAGGTTATCCACTCTGGCTGGTGGGACCAGGAATTATTCCTATACCTCTGTGAACTCAGATGATTATTCCCACTAATCCCTTCTGGTGATTCCTTGCCCAGCCTCAGGTACTTCCCCTCACATACATGAGTGAGGGGTCCTCAGCTGAAGAACTGAAGGGGACTATCTGCAGATCACCACAGTACTCTCCCTCTCTGTGAAGCTCTCTCCTTTCCAGTGTTCTACCCTGTCAATTCTAGTTGCACTGCTCGGGAGAAGGACCTGGGAATCCAACGAGACCACTGAGTTCCACCTGGGTGTTTCCCCTTCTCGCTGTGACTCGAAAATCTATCCAAGCTAAGGTAACCAAAGTATTCACCTCATTTCTTTCTCTCTTCTCAAGGATCACTGTCCTTCATTGCTTGATGTCCACTGTCTTGAAAACCACTTTTCATATATTTTGTCCTGGTTTTAATTGTTTCAGGTAGGAGAGTAAATCTGGTCCCTGTTACTCCATTTTGTCCAAAAGCAGAAGGAAGTCCATCCAAAATGCTCTTTAAATATGATCTTTCTTCTTTTTTCTTAACATGTTCCTCTTTTCCATCTTCTATTTCTCTTAAGCCATAATGGGTTAATTCTTTCCTTTGTGTTCCTTCTTGTTTAATCAATTCTGAAACAAGTTTTTTCTTTTATTTCCAAACAGTTCCTGAGATCTACCAACTCATCCTTTTTCTAATACTTGTTATTCTTTCATTGTCTTGTGTCATTTTCTTCATGTCATTTACCTTGTTTCAAAATAGCTGGTTATAGTTTTGATTTATTCTGTGAGCATGTGTTTACAGTATGCTTTCATGGTCTGTAAAGGCAGTATTTTATTCCTTATTCCCCTTTCTTCTTATAATAACTTTGTATGGGATTAGTATTTTGTACTCTCTTGTTGTTCTTTTTTTTTTTCCGCATGGGCAGAAATTGAACCCAGGAATTGAACCCAGGTCTCCGGCATGGCAGGCGAGAACTCTGCCTGCTGAGGCATGGTGGCCCGCACTATTACTCTTTTTTTATATCAAACTGGTTTTCTTAAACTTGCAGAAGTGGGATTTAGGGTAGCTTCTCAAATGTCAGAGCCCTGTCTACTTTCAGTCTTGCATAGTGTTTAAAAATACGGCATGTTTTAGATAATGAAAAAGTAAGTAAGAGAAGGTGGAGATGGTAGTGCATCATTGTAAAAAAGTAACTAAAGTCACTGAAATTGAACATATATAATGGTTGAAATGCAAAATTTTGCTACATATATTGTCACAATAAAAATTTACATGGAAAAAATTTTTTAAGTACATTACTGGAACAACTGGGGAATCCACATGGAGTCTGAATATTAGAGTACAGTAATTTATCATTGTTAACTTCTTGATTTTGAAGACTGAATTGAGGTTATATAAAATAACCTGGCTTAAAAGAAATAAACACTGAAGTTGGGGTTGGCAAACTATTGCCATTGCCTATTTTTGTTGACTGGAGCACAGGCACATCCATTTGCTTATTCATTGTCTATGGTTGCTTTTGCACTATAATGGCAAAGTTGAATCACTGTGACAGAAACATACAGCCCACAAAGCCTAATGAATTTACTATCTGGTCCTTTTACCAATAAAGTTTGCTGACCCTGGCTAAAGTCTGGGTTAATGAGGAATCTATTCTCACTTTAGCAACTCACTCTCCGAGATTCAAAAAAAAACTTTTATGCATTATATTTGCAACTATTCTGTACATTTTTAACTGTTTAAAGAAAATTTTAATTAAACAATAAAAATATGGCACTGCCAATTAGAGTTTAAGAAAATCTGTGACTTTAAATACAGGAACAAAGGAAGAGAAATAGCATGAAGGAAGAAGTAGAGGAGGTTTTGAATCTCCTAAAATTTCATTACATATTAAGTTGGAGTATCTATGATAGCAAAAACAAAAAGCCTTGCAAACGACATGATCTTATATGTAGAGAATTCATGAGAAAATTACTAGAGTTAATAAACAATTTCAGCAAAGTGGCAGGGTTACAAAATCAACGCAAAAAAATCAATTGTTTTAACACACTAGTGATGAAAACTCTGAACAGGAAATTAAGGAAACAATTCCGACTACAATAGCATCTTAACAACTATAAATAAACTTATCCAAGGATAAAAGAATGGTACATTGAAAACTATAAAAAACTGCTGAAAGAAGACAAAACATCCCATGTTCATTGTTTGGAAAACTTAATAATGTTAAGATGTCTAGATCAACTGTATTAGTTTGCTGATGCTGCCAGAAAGCAATATACAAGAAATGGAATGGCTTTTAAAATGCATATTTAATAAATACACATTTATTAATTCTAAGGCCATAAAAATGTCCTAAACTAAGGCATCCAGAGAAAGATACCTTGGCTCAAGGAAGGCCAATGTGGAAAGGCACATGGCTCGTGGCTGCTGGTCCGTGTTCCCAGTTCTGTTGCTTCCAGCTTCTGATGCCAGTGGTTTCCTCTTTAATTGACTGTGGACCTTCACTTTGCTCCTCCAGGACACAACTCTGGGTTTGCTTAGCTCATGGGAAGGCACACAGTGACGTCTGCAGGGCTCTGCCATGTCTAGGCATCTGCTCTCTCTCTGTCCGCACTCCAAGCATCTCCAAACATCTGTGTCTCCATCAGCTGAGAAGCAACTATCAGCCAAGTGTTGGCATCTGTGTTTCAAAGTGTCTGTATCTGCAATGAAGCTTTCTTAAAAAATTTTTCCCCTTTTAAAGGTCTCCAGTAAACTAATCAAGACCAACCTTGAATGGATAGAGTCACATCTCTATCTAACCACAAGGCCACACCCACAATTGGGCAGGCCACATCTCCATGACCTAATCATAAGGTCACACCCACAACTGGCAACATCACATCTCCATGGAGATAATCTAATCAAAGGGTTTCTACCCTACAATACTGAATCAGGATTAAAGGATATGTTTTTTCTGGGATACACAACACTTTCAAAATGGCACATTACCCAAGCAATCTACAAATTCAACACAATTCCTGTAAAAATTACAGTAGCTCTTTCCCAGAAATGGAAAACCCATCATCAAATTCACATGAAATCTGCAAAATGGCCCAAACAGCCAAAATAATCTCAAAAAAGAAAAACAAAGTTGGAAGACTCAAGTTGCCCGATTCAATTGTACTACAAAGCTACAGTAATCAAAACAGGTGTAGTACCAGCATAAAGACAGACCAATGGAACAGAATTCAGAGTTCAAAAATGACCCTCACATCAATGGCCATTTGAATATTTGCATTTTACTGCATTTATGTTAAACTTTAATAAAAAGTAAAATATCCCACAAAGAAATTTCCAGGCCCCAGTGGCTTACTCCAGTGAATTTTTCCAAAAGCTTAGGAAGAAATAACACCAATATTAGACAAATTCTTTCAGAGAATCAAAAAGCTGGAAATACTTACAACTTGCTTTATAATACCAAAATTCGACAAGAACATAATATGAGAGAGAGAAAAAAAAATCTGGCCAATCTTTCTCATCAATAGAAGTTAAAAAAATAAAAAACATAATAAAAGTAAATTAAATCTAATGCTATAGAGTATTAATAACATAATCTGACAAAGTTGTTTTATTCTAGATATACAAGGTTGGTATCACATTTGATATAAAAATAGCAAAGCAATCCATTGCATTAACAGAATAAAGGGGGAAATTATCTCAAAAGATTAAGGAAAAACATCTGTTCATTATAAAAACTCAGCAACTCATTTCTATTCCACAATGTACTGGAAATACTAGTCAGTACAGCATAGCAAAAACGCTATGAAACATTATTCATAAATTATATCTTGCATATGAGACACTGGGGGGGAACACCCTATATATAATCCAAGATAATTAAAAAAATAAATTCAGCAACATTGCTGGATACAACATTAATGTTGGGGGGAGGCAATACACTATGTTTCCTGAGTGTCGCTACATGTATTTGGCTAGTTATACCAACAAGGCAAGGCTCTAAACACTCCTTATGGAGGCCTTTCCCCAGGGTTGTGCTTGAAAGTAACCTTGGAGATGAAGTGATGTCTCCTTACAGACAAAGCAAGTTTACTTCTGCCAAATACAAAAGCAATGAATCCAATGAATCTCACAAATTTGGTATTTCCTTGGTTGCAATACAAACCCATGTATGAGTAGCATGTAAATCACCCTGTGAAACTTAACAGCAAAGAAGGCTAACACAAAAATTACACTGAAGCTCATACTGCCTCCTGTGCCATGAATAAGCAATAAAGTCTTTTGTCTCTGACCCAGAAATTCTGTATCGTCTGCCGGCAACTAGGAATGAATAAGAGGGTAGTTTGTTAGCTTAGAAGTAGGGTAATATCCTTGATCCTTCAAAGGCACTGACAGTTTATGAAAATTAATTGCATTTCTATATGGTACCAACAAACAACGTATAAATTGAAAAAATTTAAAGGCCATTTACAATAGGGTAAAAAATGTCAGAGAATAAATCTAATAAAAGATGTGCAAGACCTCTGCCCAGAAAACTACACGATGTTAATGAGAGAAATTAATGAAAACAGAAGAAAATAACAGAATATACCATTTTCAGGAACTGAAAGGCTCAATAACATAAACATTCCAATACAACCCAAACTGATCTACAAATTCATTGCAATCCCAATCAAAATTCTAGGAGGTTTACGGAGGCAGAGGCTGTTTGAAACTGGCAAGCTGATTCCAAAATTTACGTGGAAATGAGAAAAGCTAAGAGTACCACACAATTTTGAAGAACAAAATTAAAGGACTTTAACTATTGGATATGAAGACTAGTAATAAAGTGACAGGAATCAAAACATGATGGAATGGGTTCAAGGACAGACAGACATACCAATGGAACAAAACAGACTCCAGAAACAGACCTATAAATGTAGAGTCAACTGACTTATAACAAAGGAAACACTCGCAATACAGTGGAGGAAAGAAAAGTATTTTCAAAAAAGCATGCTGGATCACTTAGATATCTAGATAGGGGAAAACATATTATCCTTATCTCACATCATATACAAAATCTCCAAATGGTTTGTAGATCTTAAATGCAGGAGATGAAAGAATAAAGCTGTCATTAGTGCAATACAAACAGATGCCACAGCCACAGGAAACTACTTTTGTGTCAGAGGAACATACAATTTTCTTTAGAAAAAGACATAGTGGATTACACTATAATTAAGAAGTCCTATTTACCTAAAGAAACCTTCAAGGAGAGTGAAAACACTGGAATGTATGCTGGGAGTGGTCATGATTCACAATGGATGGAGGTGGCCTAAGAGTACAACAACTGAGAGAAGGAAGAGGGAACTGTGGTATATGCCTACAACCGACTACTGAGCAGCTGCAAGAAGTAATGAAGCTGTGAGGCATGCAACTAGGCGAATGAACCTTAAGGACAGTATGTTGAATGAAATGGCAGAAACAAATAGACAAATATCATGTCTCACCAATATGGACTAACTATAATGTATAAACTCGGAGAACTGAAGTAGAGAGCATGGGTTATCAGGTTGGGGTTTATTGTAAAGGGTCCTAGATTGTAAAAGCTCTCACAGCAGTGACATATATGCAGGAATTGTAATTGTTATTTTTAAGTTCTGAGATACTGAGCCATTTGTGCATAACCTGGTTGCTCCCTGAAACTTTGGGTATATATGTGACAACTGAGACTCTGAGTTAGAGCACTGAAGCTATGAAAGTCAGCATTACCCTGTACAGCAACTGCTTAAAAAGCTGAAAAAGTGACCAGACTCCAACTAAAGAAATGAATGAAGCTGATTTGGATAGGACTAAGGGAATTAGAATACATTAAAGGATGAAATGGTCCATATTTTAAAACTTCAACCTCTGTGTTAGACCAAAGGAAGGGATGTTTATTTCACGCAAAAATTATATTTTGGGTAGCAATTTATCTAATTTAACTTATATGAGCAGTTTATTTAAACACCATAATTTTATGGAATCTTGAATAAGGCATGAGATTCTGTTGGTTTTTACAGGTTAGTATGATGCCATGATATATCCCAGAGTAGTTTGGGTAGAGAATAAGAAAGTATTTGTGAAGTCCCCTTGGTGAACTGGGGAGAAAGGAGGCAATATTCAACTTCCCCATCTGGGGAATTCCTGATATTCTCGCAAGCAGCAGGGACAAACAATTCAACCGGCTGAGCCCTAGATTTCTGGGTTCACCCCTATGAAACTTATTCCTGCAAAGGAGAAGCTAAGCCTACTTATAATTATGCCTGAGAGTCACCCCCAGAGAGCCTCTTTTGTTGCTCAGAAGTGGCCTCTCTAAGCCAACTCAGCAGGTGAACTCACTGCCCTCCCCCTCTACACTGGACATGACTCCTAGAGACGTAAATCTCCCTGGCAAAGTGGGACAGGACTCCAGGGATGAACTAGGACCTAGCATCATGGGATTGAGAAAGCCTTCTTGACCAAAAAGGGTGAAGAGAGAATTGAGACAAAATAAAGTTTCAGGGGCTGAGAGATTTCAAACAGAGTCAAGAGGTTATCCTGGAGGTTATTCTTATACATTATACAGATAACCATTTTTAGTTTATGGTATATTGGAATGGCTGAAGTACCTGAAATTGTTGAGCTGTGTTCCAGTATCCTTGCTTCTGAAAGACTGTATAACTATATAGCTTTTACAATGTGCCTATATGATTGTGAAAACCTTGTGTCTGATGCTCCTTTTTCCAGTGTATGGACAGATGAGTAAAAAAGTAAGGATAAAAAATAAGTAAATAATGGGTTAAAAATTAGATAGATTGCAATACTAGTAGTCAATGAGAGGGAAGGGTAAGGGGTACAGGATGTTCGTTTTTTCTTATTTCTTTTTCTGAAATGATGCAACTGTTTTAAAAATTATCATGGTGATGAATACACAACTATGTGATGATATTGTGAACAACTGATTGTATACATGTATTGACAGTATGTGTGTGACGATCTCTCAATAAAAAATAAAAAGTAAAAGGATGTTAAAAATAATATATCATGCAAACAGTACCAAAAGAGAGCTGGGAGAGCTATACCATCAACAGTAAAATAGATTTTAAGTAAAAAACTGTTATAAGAGACAAAGTAGGTCACTGTATACGGATAAAGACATCAATTAAACAAGAAGACATAATTATAAACATATATATACCTAATGGCAGAGCCACAAAATATAAGAGCCAAAGACTGACAGACCTGAAAGGAGAAACAAATGATTCTACATTAACAGTAAGTAGGAGCTTCAAAATACCACTTCCAGTAATGGACAAAACATCATTTACAAGATCAATAAAGATACAGAAGACCTGAACGATATTCTAAATCAACAAGACCTAATACACATGTATAGAACTTCATTCAACAGCAGCAGAATACACAATCTTCTCTAGTACACATGGATCATCTCTAGAATAGACTACATGTTAGGTCACAAAACAGGTCTCAAAAAATGTTTAAATCATACAGTGTGTCTTCTTCAAACACAGTTGAATGAGGCTAGAAATCAGTAACAGAGAGAGCTGGAAAATCCACAAGTATGTGGAAATGAAACAACACACTCTTAAACAACCAATGAGTCAAAGCAGAAATCACAAGGGAAAACAGGAAATATTCTGAGGCAAATGAAAATGAAAACACAACAATGCACAACTTATGGGGTGCAGAAAAGGCAGTATGGAGCATTTATAGCTCTAAATGCTTACATTAAAACAGAAGAAAGATCTCAAATTAGAGACATAACTTCACAACTGTGGGCTCTAGAAAAAGAAGACCAAACTAAATCCCAAACAAGCTGAAGGAAGGAAATTACAAAGGTTAGAGTGGAGATAAATGAAATAGAGAATTAAAAACAATAGAGAGAATCAAAAAAACAAAAGTTGATTCTCTGAAAAAAATCAACAAAACTTTAGCTAAACTGACAAAGGAGAAAAAGAGAGAAGACACAAATAACTAAAATCAGAACTGAAGGGGCACATTACTACTGACCCCATAGAAATAAAAAAATTTCTAAGAGGATACTATGAAAAACTATATGGCAACAAATTAGAACACCTAGGTGAAATGAACAACTTCTCAGAAACATACAACCTATACTGACTCAAGAAGAAACAGATGATCACAACAAACCAATAACAAGCTACTGAATCAGTAATCAAAAACCTCCCAACAAATGGCTTCACCTAGGAATTTTATCAAAACATCCAAAGAAGAATTAACAACAATCCTGATCAAAACCTTTCCAAAAACTGAAGAGGAAGGACTGCCCCCTAACTCATTCTGAGGCCAGCATCACACTAATACTAAAGCCAGATAAAGATACTGCAAGAAAATTACAGACCAGCATTCCTTATGAATATGGACACAAAAATCATCAAGAAACACTAGCAAATGGAATCCAAGAACACATTAAAAGAATTCTAAACCATGATCAAGAGGCGCTTATCACAGAGATGCAAGAGTGGTTCAACATAAGAAAATCAATGATTGTAACACACCATACCACAAAATGAAGAGGAAAAAAACATATCATCAGGGGTGCAAGGTTAGTTCACTTGCCTGCCACGTAGGGGACCCAGGTTCGATTTTTGGTCCATGCACTTCCCAAAAAACAAACAAGAAAGCAAAACAAAAAAAATTCAACAAATACTGCTGTAATAACAGGATATTCACATGGAAAAATAATGAAATGTGACTCTGCCACACAGCACACACACAAAAAAGATCATCTCAATGTATAAAAGGCATTGACACAATCTAGCACCCCTTCTTGAGAAAAACACTCAAAAAACTAGGAATAGAAGGAAACTTCCTCAAGTGATAAAGGGCACATGAAAAGCCTACAGCTAATATCCTACTTAATGGTGAAAATCTGAAAGCTTTCCCTCTAAGAACAAGAACAAAACAAGGATGCACACTCTCACTACTGTTATTTAAAATTGTTCTGGAAGCTCTAGCTAGAGCAATTTGGCAAGAACAAATTTCCAAATTGGAAAGAAAGAAGTAAATCTTTTCCCATTTGCACATGATATGATCCTTCGTAGAGAAAATCCTGAAAAGTCTACAACAAAGGTAATAGAGCTAAATATAAATACACCAAGCTATAGGTTACAAGGGTAACACACTAAAATCAGTAGTGTTTCTATACACTAATAGTGAACTCTCTGAAGAAGAAATCAAAGAAAAAAATTCCATTCCCAAAAGCAACTAAAAGAATTAAACATCTAGGACTAAGTCTAACCAAAGATGTAAAGGACTTGTTCCCAAAAAATTATAAAACACTGCTATAAGAAATCAAAGAACACCTAATAAATGGAATGACATTCTGTGTTCATAGATCAGAAGTCTAAATATTAAGATTTCAATTCACCCCAAAATAATTTATAGATTCATCACATCCCAGTCAAATTCCAACAGCCTTCTTTCCAGAAACAGAAAAACCTATCATCAAATTTATACAGAAGGGTAAAAGGGCACCAAATAGTCTAAATCATCTTGAGAAAGAAAAAGTTCGAGGACTCAAACTTACTACAAAGTGAGAGTAATCATATCAGTATGGTACTAGTATAAGGACAAACATACAGACCAATGGAATAGAATTGAGAGTTCAGAAATCAACCCTTAAATTATGGCCAATTAATTTCTGACAAGGGTGCCAAGTCCATTCAGTTGGGAAAGAACACTTTCTTCAACAAAAATGATGCTGAAAAAACTGGTTCTCCATTTCCTAAAGAATGAAGATGGACTCCTACCTCATACCACATACAAAACTCACCTCAAAATGAATCAATGACCTACTTTAAGAACCAAAACCATATAAACTATCTAGAAGAAAACAGAGAAGATTCTGTTTTAGACAACAGTTTCTTAGACTTTCTATCTAAAGCACAAGTAACAAAAGAAAAACAGATAAATGTAACCTCATTAAAAGTACTTCATCATTAAAGTAAAAAAAGACAACCTATGGAATTGGAGAAAAAATTTGGAAACCACATATATATAGTAAGGATTTAATACCATAATATATATTTTTTAAAAATTTACAACTCAATAACAAAAAGACAAACAACCCAGTTAAAATATAGGCCAAAGACCTGAACAGGCATTTCTCCAAAGAAGATATACAAATGGCCAAAAAGCACATGAAAAGACTCTCCACATCATTAACCATTAGGGAAATGCAAATCAAAACTACAGTGAGATACATTTCACACATAGTAGGATGGCTACTAAAAAAAAAGAATAGAAAGTTACAAGTGTTGGAGAGGATGTAGAGAAATAGACATTCATTTTTGGTGGAAGACAGTTTGGTGGGTCCTCAAAAAGTTAAGTATAGTATTGCCACATGACTCAGCAATCCCACATATAGTTATATACCCCAAAGAATTAAAAGCAGGGACTCAAAGAGATATTTGTACAATGATGATTATAGTAGCATTATTCATAATTGTCTACAAGATGGAAATAACATCAACAGTTGAATTAATAAGTAAATTATTGTATACACACACAATGGAATATTACCCAGCCATAAAAAGGACTGGATTTCTGATCCATGCTACAACACGGATGACCCTTGAAGACATTATGTTGAGTGTCACAAGCCAGACACAAAAGGACAAATATCATATTAGTATCATTTATATGAAATGACTAGAATAAGCAAATTCAGAGACAGAAAGTAGATCCAAGGTTACCAGGGACTAGGGTGGGGTTAGGGAATAGAGTCTTAATGATTAATTGGAACATAATTTACATTTTGGGTGATGTAATGGATGGTGATAATGCACAACACTGTGAATTATATATTTGATTGTGTTTAAAAAGGGAAATTTTAGATTGTATAAATGGTATTATAATAAAAATTTTAAAATAAAACCATAAGATTGTACAATAGAAACACTGAATCCTAATGTAAATAAACTATGGAATATAGTTAATTGTACAATTATAATAATATTCTTTCAATAGTAACAAAGATATCACACTAATGAAAAGTGTTAATAATAGGGAGTTATACCGGTTTGAAACTATTATGTATCCCAGAAAAGCCACGTTTTAATTCTGATCCAATCTTGTGGGGAAGCCATTTCTTTTAATTCTGATTCAATATCGTGGGGCAGAAACTTTTGATTAGATTACCCCATGCGGCCAATTGTGGGTGTGACCTTTTGATTAGATGGAGAGGTGACTCCACCAATTCAAGGTGTTTTGATTAGTTTAACAGACTCCTTTAGAGGGGGAACATTTTGAAGAAACCTCAAATGTAGACATCTAAAGAACTGTCACTTCAGAGCTGACAGAGACACAGATGTTTGGAGATGTGTGGAGTGCGGACAGAGAGAACAGATGCCTAGAAACGGGCAGAGTCCAGCAGACATTGCCATGTGCCTTCCAATGAGATCTTAAGCAAGCCAAAACCCAGAGTTGTGTCAAGGAGGAGCTAAGTGAAGTCCAGATATGCTGAGAGAGGAAACCATAGGAAACAGAGGCTGAAAGCAATGGAGCCCAGTAACAAGGGACCAGCAGATGCCAGCCACATGCCTTCCCAGCTGACAGTGGTGTTCTGGACAGCATTTGAGTGAAGGAAACCTTTGTGGGTGCCTTAATTTGGACATTTTCTCGACCTTAGAACTATTAATTTGAAACTTATTAAATTATCCTCATAAAAGCTGTAACATTTCTAGTATATTACATTCCGGCAGCGTAACAAACTAATACAGAGGTGTACATGGGAACTCTGTATTTTTTGCCTGATTTTTCTGTAATCCTAAAATCTCTGAAAAAAAATTATATAAAAATATTAAGTGTTTTATAGAAAAATATTTAAAACAAATTTTAGAAGTTGAAACTTATCAAAACCAGTTTTACATAGTTGAGTGAAGTAGTGTCACGCTATTGAATATTTAATAAAACTGGCTATGTACCATCCAGTGAGTACCAGTTCAAAAGGTACTACTTTTCAGATACATTATGGCAGTAGGAATTTTCCATTTCCACAGATGATTATTACTTTTGAGGCAGGTCTAAAGGATATAAACTATTAACATTAGATGCATGTGAATTAAAACCTTCAGTAAATTATTTTTTACTTAAAATTTTATTTTCAGCTAAAGATATTCAGTTGGTTCCTCTGAAGTATTTAAGGGACTATCAGAAACATTGGAGGAGTAATACCGAGATTGAAACTTAAGGACTATATATATTATTAGTTGAAGGAATGATTACAATTGAAGTTTCCAAAATTGTTTTATTCTTCAGAAACAATAATTCTTCTTTTAAGGGGGAGTTTTTATTCCAACAGTCTTTAGTTTGAGGAAACCATTGGTAACAGACCCATTTTAGCTCCAAGTTCCTTCTTCCCATACCAAGTATAATCTAATATACCAAGTATAATCTAATTCAAATTGGGCAGACTCTGGATCCTGATTGATTCAAATAGTTCCCTATCCAAAAATGGAGAGGTCATGCCTAAACACCTTCCTTGCTTCTCATTACCTGTTTATCCAAATCCTAATGCTGTGGACATCTTCAATCCCAAAAACAGTGAAAACTTGCAACTCAGCAACCAATTCACAGAACATCTTACAAAGGTCTCTCTCCACATAAGTCAATTTTTCAAAAACAATTTTCTTCCCCAGTTTACTTTTTAAACAAGATGCTACCATACATAGTCATCCCTGTTCAGTAACTTAACATGTAATTAAATGGTGTTAGAAGGCAGGTGGGTCCTCAGATATTTTAAATAACTCCAGACACAATACATTTCAAATACCAGATTTTAAATATTCTGAACAAGCAGTAAATTTAACATTAGTTCATGGTCCTAGAAATAATCAGTAATTCCTTATTAGGTGAAAAGGTCTATTTCACATAATTTTTTTCTTAAAATCTTTTAAAAGTAGATCATAATCTAACAGAACTTTGAATTTTCTCTTTCAGAACATAAAAACAATACTCTGCAGTTGCTTCATGCCGTAATTTTATATTTTATTTGGGGCAAAAGGCAGTGACTTTACTTAGCTATCATTCTACAAAAAAAAGCAAAAGAAACAGTTGATTTTAACAGTGATTTGGCTGGAGTTACTCCACCTTACCTTGGCTTGGAATTCCATAAAGCTCTTCTCTGAACATTGTTTCCAAAATCATAACCCAAACTACAAACTTCTAAATTCTTTTACTTTTCATAGAAATCAATAAATTAGTTTTAAAAATAAACTGAATTTCAAAGTTCTGTTCTCTGTTCCTATTTGGCTAAAAGGCATACCTATTAAGAAAGTTTCTATCGATATTCAACCAGAAGTATCAGTTTTGCTCTCAGAGCTCTTTATTTTTGTACATAAAAGGAAGTGGGTTTTGATAGTATCTCAATGTGCTTCCTGTCTTACAATGCATTTGAAATAAAGTGATGCCAGATTGAGAATAAATTTTCTTCCTACATAAGAAAAAGGAATAGGCACAATTAGTTTGCTTTATTTTTATTGCTATCTGCAACTGACTCACAACTGCTTTGTAAATCATACATTGTATGCTGTTACCAACTGCTGGCTACAAGTTTTCACTTTAATTTGTACTGCACCACAAAAAATTCATAAATATTTAATATGTACCTAAAAATGTAGATGATTCTGTGCTACATACCATACATATAACACATGAATGGGCAACACTAATTCCACAGGAAACTAAATCTTCATTATTGGATATTTATTATTTAACCATTTCTTCAGACTATGCGAAGTAAACATGAATTACACGTGACATATGCACATGTAATATGATCTCCACCTTCCAAACTCCACATAAACTCAATTCTAACTCAATTAATTTAATCTAATAAAATTAAAACAGACTATTTATAACCAGAATAAAAATTTATAAAATATCTTATCTTAATGTAAACTAAGAACAGATACTCAATATTGTGACAATTTCTCAAAGAGAAAGGAATCAAAAGCAATTCAAAAAAATTTTATCTGGCCACAATTTCAAATTTGTTATTACCTTTCAGTTGATGTCTTCTATTATTATACCCAGTTTATGCTATCCAAATCTACCTAATAAATTACTGACAGTGTGGTTCTCTAGTTACTTCTTAGTTCCTCCTGTATCATATACTACATATACCACAAATTCTTAGCGATAACCATTAAATAACTGTTGGTTTTGAGAAGAAAACAGATGTAACAGCCACTTATCAAAACAGCTACAAGGGCATATGGTGGCTCTTGAAAGGCAAGGATATCCCAAGACCAGGATTTTGTTCCCAGTTTACTAGATCTTCCTCTAAATATTGACTTCCCCGTTTTCAACCCATCCATAGAACAAGAACATTGCTAAACGTTTTTCTTGCTTGATGACTTCACTTGGTTCCCAATCTTAGATCAACAATGCGCAAACTAAAAAAGTAAAATTTTAAATGGGAAGAAGCAGGGGCGAGACAAGAGTCCTTCTCACTTTTGGCTCCACCTTTCCACAAAAAAGTTATTAACAGAACCTGAAGAATTCAAGGCCCTGGACCATTCCCTCCTTCCACTATCAACAGGGATTACTTTAATTATATAGATGAAGAAAATTGGTTAGAGGCCCTAGCTTTGTCTTACCTTCATTCTATTTGTTCCTAACATTTGAGGTCTGAGTTGCACTCCATCTGGCTGTGACCTTAAAATTTAAATCTTTTGGTTCAGAGTTTGCCCAAATTTTCCCTATAGTAGCTATAGAGATAATGCTATAAATTATCTACAGGAATGGCATAGTTAACACAAGGATGGTTAATAGTTCTACAAGACTTAAAATTAATGAGTCAAGTTTTTCAGCCAATGTTCTTCTAACTCCTAGTCAAAGATAGTTCACTATAACTAAAATCTAAGATAAGGTCCAAGCAAGAGTAAATTTTGAATGTCTATTTTGCTCAGAATATAGCTATGTCAGTCCTTGTGAAGGAACCACCATGAATTGGTTGAAAACTTGTTTGCTATGTATGGCTAAATTTATAAATAAGGGGGTCAAAGAGATTTGATCTCTTCAAGAAAACTCTGACAAGAAGTGACAGATTTAGCAGGAATAAATAAAATGTGTCTTTATCTATAAAGACCATCCCAGGGAAGCTGCAGCAACAAAGACATTATTTCCCAAAGGAGGTTTTTTGGGAGGGAACTGTGAAGCAGATACCAAGCAGGGAATGAGAGCAAAGACCAGAAAATTTTAAATTCAGCCTTTGCTAGCAGAAATGGAAAGCATTATTTTCCTAGCAAGGAAAAAGCTGTTAGAGCAAGAAGTGCTCAAATTTTAGAAGACAGAAATATAAAGGGAAATAAAGTAAAAGCATCCTAAAAATGGCTATGGATGGCAGGTAATCCAGGTAAAATCCAGAGCTATGCTGTCCAATGTGGTAGCCTCTAGTTACATATGCTATTTAAATTCAAGTTAAAATAAAATTAAAAATCAGTTTCTCGGTCACATTAACCATATGCCGAGTGGTCAATACAAAGATTAGCTAGTGGCTATTGTGTTTGATAGCACAGATGTAGAACAATTCCATCATCATAAGAAATTCTATTGGACAATGCTGATCTAGAGGATCTAGAGGGTAAAGGAAAGAAACTGACTGATCCGGAGCCTGGGAAAAAAGAAGAACTACTAATAAGGGCATTAGTCCCACAGCATTCGGTACTTTATTGAGGGATCAGGTGGATTTACCTTTCCTTTTCCACCTGCTCTTTTTTCCCTCCTTGTTGCTGCCACCATCACTGCTGCTGCTGCTGTTCTCAGAACTCTGGGAATCTGACTGACCATCACTGCTTTCTTCTGAACCTTCTGATAGCTCTTTCACCCCATCCGGCACATCCTTCTGAAAATGTAGGCATCCAATTAGGATTAATCATTACCATTTCAGCAAATAGGAATTATGTATGCTGCAACTTAACTGTGCTGATTAATTTTGAGTATTATATACTTCAGTACTAGAACCAACAATATATTCTGAATTCCTGTCCTCTTTCTCTAGGTCACGTTAGCCAATGTTTCCCTCTAATTATCTAAAGATTAAAATGATACATGACATTCATATGCAGGCACAAACACACACTGGACAAAAACTGAGTAGATGTAAGTTCAAGTAAATGCTCAGGATAAAAAAAACACAGAATTCGGGTGGGCCATGGTGGCTCAGCAGGCACAGTTCTCGCCTGCCATGCTGGAGACCCAGGTTCATTTCCTGGTGCCTGCCCATGCAAAAAAAACAAACAAACAAACAAAAAATTCTGTTAAATATATATGTTTATTTGTGCATATATGTATATTTGTGTATATATAAGTATCATTATCTACAATGAATTGATTGTGGATAGTGATAGTGCATTATTTGAATCTAACTGGTTCTTGAATATTGGTTAATAAGTAGCAAGAGTTAAATAGAAAGTGAACCGTATTTTTTTAAAGTCACATGAATCTCTTTGGTTTATGCCCTAGCATAGTGAGAGTGCTAAACAGAAAGGATAACTGTCAACATAATAGGTGAGAGATATTACAGGGTAGTTACAAGATCAAGGACTAGGAAACAGAGACTTTCTGGGTTTAAATTTTGGCTTTATCTTTTCCTCAGTGTACATCCTTGTCTCTTAACATCTCATACCCTCAGTTTCCTCGTCTATAAAATGGGAGTAATAATAGTACCTAACTCAAAGATTATTCTAAAGTTAAAGGAGTTAATAAATGTAAGACGCTCAGAAGTGCTGGCATATGAAAAAAGCTTAATAAATATTAGCTATTAATTATGTATAAAGTGAGTAAAAATAAACACTTTAATAAATGTTATTTCTAAGTTAAAAACTATGGATGCTTTTTGCCTCTTAATATTTTTAAATTTTGCCACATAATTTATTTTTATAAGATAAAAATAATTTTGACAGAAAAAATGTGACCCTCCTACCTACAACTGTCATCCATATGATGTTAAAGCCAAAACTGTACCTAGTAACACTTATTTTCTAGGTTTCTAGGTTTATGTTTCAGTCCTATCTCTCTCTGTGTCATCTCTTATATTATACTGTCTTAAAATATTTCTCTATTCTTTCCTTCAAAATGCAGAACAGCTTTTTTAGAGTACTAATTACCTGCCAAACATTTTAACCTGTAGGTTCAACAAGCATCTTAAACACAGATATAATTATCTGATTTTCCTAAACTTGTGATATCTTCGGAGTCAACTGCTTATGCCCCAAATATGAGAATCATTTCACTCTTTCACCCATTCCAAAAACTACATATTTTATTTCTCCCATATCCTTTGCATCTATCTGTTTTACCACTCTCTTAGTTTCAGGCCCTGATTATCTCTTCCAAATCACCATAACCCCTTTTCTATGAGTTTCCTTTTTCTACCCTACTTACATTATCTTCCTAAACACAGATTTGGTCATGCTATCCTCCTGAAAAATCTCGCCCATTGCTTCAACATTCATGGACACATACAAACACACACACACACACACACACTTTTACTCTAAAATTGCTCAATCAGGTTTTCAAAAGCCTCCAGAGTTTGATCTCTAACTAATATTTACCATATCCCTGACTCTTTACCACACTAATCCACACATAGATTACCATCAAATCACTCTAATTTATTCTATTTTAAATCCATTCTGAAGGCTTATACCTGTGGGTTTTTTCCATCTGTGTTTTTGCTTATACTATTTTCTTGTTCTGGAAGGTACTACCTCTCATTACTTATGGATCACAGTCCAGATCAAACCTTACAACCTGAAAAAAAATGTTTTTCTAGATCCCTTTAGTCAAAGTTAATCTTTATTTCTCTACACTTTCATAATACTTTATAGTACAATACTTTATATCACAGTATTTTTGTCAGTATACAATTATTTCAGTAACTATAAATGTATAGCTTCAAAGACCAGGGACTACAGTTCTTTAGCACAGAGTAAGCATTTATTAACTATTATTAACAATATAGAACGAGTAGAACAGATAAAACCTAAAAGAAACATAGAAAGCCCCAACTGGGAAAGGAGCCCAGCAATACCAGGAAATTCAACAAAGTACAAAAAGGAAATATTACAGGTAAGTTAGGTTCTTTTATGATAGTGGGCTACACACAATCACTGAACATAGAGATGATTACAAGTTAAAAACTAAAAAGGTTAATAGGGAACAGAGTCCCAAATACTTGGGCATTTCCATTGCCTACCAAGCACCCATTCTCCTTCTGGCTAGTAAGACCCCCTAGATGTCTGCTGGGAAGCAATTCCTCTTCTTAACTCACCTGGCTTGAGTGGGTTTAACCTCAAGTCAAGGGCGATCATGAATCTAAGACTGGCCCACCAAAAGACCTGATACATTTGGTAAAAGCAATAATTCAGGTATAGACACTTAAGCCAAGTCAAACCAATTAAGTCATATGAGAATTAACTGAAGGGCTTTTGTTTTATTTCCTGGGATTCTTCTCTTCAGACTTACAATTTCTGAATGGGGGATGTTGATTGAACTATGTACAACGAAGAATGAACCTACCTGAAAATGAAAGTCAAAAGAAAGCAGAAACAAAAAACGCAGAGACTAAGCCCTAACGACATCAACTGACCTCCTGGATCCAGCCGGAGTTACCCTAGATTTTTTCAGTGACATGAGATAATAAATTCTCTACCTAATTCAAATTCACTTGAGTTGGGTTTCCTGTCACATGTACCTAAAGGACACTAACAAGTAACCATTCCTTCCCAGTACAGGAATTAGAAATGAGAAGTCTGTTATGATGGAAAGAACATGTGCTTGAGAGTTCAGGCAGATCTAGATTCATATTCTGGTTCTGATACTATCTGGCCAACCCTGGGCAAGAAAATTCAATCTTCTGAACTTTGGTTTTCTCCATCATAAAAAAGGGATAATAACCACAACTCCGAATTGTAGAGGACAATTAAATAAGAAAGTAAGGCAAACCATCTAGACAGCAGGCTCCACATAAACATTTAATTATTACTCAAATGTTGTAAGGCTCTTTAAAAAGTCACTGGGCATAATTTTTATTTCATCTTTAAAATAATACCATAAAGAATAAAAACATAAACTTACTTATCTGATCTAGCTATAGATACAACTAGTTAAAAAATGTATTGACATGAGGTTGAAAATAATACCTCTTCCTGAAGCTATTTAAGAAAAACAGAATTCTGTCTCTATGACTCAAATCTTGTTTATACATAATCAGTTCCTGTTTTTTTTTTCTTTCCAAATGATTCCCCAACAAAAATACTTACCTTCAATGTATATACTCCCATTCTACCTGGAACCTTGTAGAAGATGCCCTCTTCACCTCGGGAGTTTGTGTGTAGCATCGCATTCAGGCATGCAAGAGGGGAAGTCCCGCTGCAAACAAAACAAAAACAAAAAAACCACATAAGATTAGTTTCTGTCTCTGAACACTGTATGTGACACTGACAAAATAAACTAGTCAACACTGATTCACTTAAAACACTTTATATAAAGGAGTAAAAAAAAAATCTATCATTTAGAGGGAGGTAGCCATGGAGAAAATGAATATAAAAATCATTTCCATATATCTAAAGAAAAAAATAATTTTCTTTATCCCTAATTTTCTTAATCCTTATCCAGCATTTAAGTCAAGAAAAGTTATCTCATGATTATCACAAATACATTTTGTAAAGATTATATTTCATTAGTATAAGCTTTAAATGTCCAGAATTAAATTGGGCAGGAATCATACCCTTCCCATTCCTGCACACACACAGATTTAAGAAAAAATTAAACTTAACCTCCCTGCATACTGCAACATCAGACTAAATTGCTAACATGTTTCCTATAGTTTCTCCTATTTAAATTTATCTTGAGAGCACCGAAAAAAGGTATTAACTAGGATTCTGAATATTTATCATCTATGTAGGAACTTGGTTAAATGTTTAATTCTCATACGCAATCACTATATTCTTGATATATTTAGGGATGTAACAAATTATCTGTAAAAAAATTTTTAATAAATTATTTTTCTTTTCAAATGTAAACAGATTTCATTTCCGTGTCATTTTTTACCTACCTACCAAATCAACAGAAATATATATCATCATAGACAATCTTGGTTTATTCCTGTGTTAAGGGAATGGCACTAATGTTTCACCACTGAACTTAATGTTGGTATTTTATTTAAAATAATTATTCTATATTAAGGAAAAGAAAGAGAATTGTAAATTAGATGCACGATTTTTAACATATACCAAATGGAAGTAACATTATTAAAGAGCTCAATATGAAATGTCAAACTGTAGAGTGATAAGCAAAACTTCCAATAAAATAAATATTTACCTTAGGTGGATGATTAATTTTTAGCTTTTACACAAAATGAATTATAAAAAGATTAAAAATGAGATAATTTCAAAATAAAAGTCTCTAGATGCAAAAAAAACTAAAAAAAAGTATAAAATAGAAAATACTGTTGAAAGTCAGGTATAGCAAAAAGTTAAGAGCTGTAAAGTTTAAAGGTAGTGTTGTAGTATTTAAAGATAGTGTTATAGTATTCAAAGACAATGTTCGTATTTCTAAGGAAAACACCAAAAGCATCATTAGATAAAATATTAGAACATTTCACTTAAGAAAAATCAGCAGCAGTAAACAAATACATGCAAAGTCCATACGGAAACACTCAGGACAAGTTAGTGGGCCCAGAGGCTCTGACTGGCGATATGTGGTATCCTTATTTTTAAAAATTTCTCACAATACTTGATGAATAAGGCAAGCTTAACTGCACATTTCCAACCCTCTTCCCAAACCAGCTCTTGGATGGCCATAATTAATAATCAAAATAAGCCCACTAGAAGAATCTGTAAAATAAGCCTACCAGATAGAGATCCTGGGCATATCTAAAGATCAGAGTTTTCTGTGAGGGATAAAGGGGCCATAGGTCCATTATCATCTAGTGCCACGAAAGTCATGAGGGTCAGAGAACTGGAGAGAAGGCTTGCCTCTCCCTTAACACAGATGGAGAATGGCAGCAAAGAAAACCTTTTGCTGAGTAGTGCTAAGCATCTCCAGGTTGATTTTCATAGTTATGTTTACTTAATTTAGATATTTCCTTTTTAAAAAGAATATATATGCAATTCCAACAGAATCTAAAAATTTATATAGAAAAAATATATAAAAATTTTCAAGAAATTTCTAGAATAAAAATATGGGAGACTTGTCCAAGAAGATATTAAAATATACTCTATACCACCATCACTGAAAAAGTATGTTACTGGAACAGGAATTTTTAAATGGGCAGATGAGCACTCTTATAGACTGCTAGTGAAATAAAAAAGAAAAAAACAGAAACATCATAATAAATGCATAGGGTACTATTTCTGTTTAATAGGAAGAAGGTAGGGTTATGCCATGGTCACCTATGGTTTTACTCTCTTGGCATCTATTTCTTCTCCTTCTGGAAACGGTACCTAAAATTTCCTGTGAAGCATTATCCTTCTCCCACTCAAAGTCATGCAGTTTAGAGAGATCCATCTATTCCCTTAGTCACAATAACATTCAGGGACGGACATGGCTTAATCAGAGCCAACAATCCAAGGAGCTGTTTACTTAGGCATTTAGGGAAAGAAACTTGCTCTCCTAGGAAGCTTCTGAGAGAGCCTTTCTCTTCTACTGAAACTAGTGGGATAAAGAAGTGAGGCCTAAAACTTTTAGTCATTTTGTAGCTTCAGGGAAGGACCTGGAATTGGGTAGAACAACACACAGGACAAGAGGACAAAGTAAGGTATATAAAGAGAAACCCAAAACCAAAATAGACAGACCTGAGAAAAGGGGGAAAATTTAGCAATATTTAAATATTGCTTTAAATATTGCTTGTACCACTGTATCAAGTCTTGCTTTAAACCAGTCCTACCTCTGGAATTTTGAGGAGCTTTTAAATCACAAACAACTGAAAGAATCCTAAACAAAATAGTTCCTTTAATAAACCATACTGGCATATCTCGTTGTACATCTGGGGGGAAATGTTTTCACAATAGATACAAAAACATATTTCAACTGGATTAAAGATCTAAATGTAAAAAGGAAAACAAAAGCATTAAAAGAAACTCTAGGAAATTATTTAGAGGGTGGAGAAACCTTTCTACAAAAATAAGAAAATCCAAAATCATAAAAAAAAAACCGTATTAAGAAAAAATAAACATTTCTACACAGGAAAAGACACAATGAACATAACCATAGAAAATATATGAAGCTTGAGTAAATAATTATACAACATATAGCAGATAAAAAATGAAGAGTCCTAATGTAAGAACTTCTTTTAGGAAAACACAAAGAACTCATTAGAAAAAATGGATAAAGGATATAACAAGTAATTAATAAAACGTACAAACTAAAGGACCAGTAAAGCACAAGTAAAGTTCAAATTTAATAGTCATCAAAGGGAAGCAAATTAAATTGAGTTATCATTGGACAGGCTGGTAAAAATTAAATGGATCACTCTTAGCTCACAGTATTGAAACAATGTCAATGTCCTTGTTTTGATACTGTATTACGATTATATCAGATGTCACTAGAAGCTGGGTGGACAATTCACAGGACTCTAAGTGTTATTTTTGCAATTTCCTGTGAGTCTTTATTTCAAAATAAAAAGAAAAAAATCAAATGGATTGATGAAGTCAATAGCTGGTAAGGTTATGGGCAAATAGGCACTCTAATAGATTGTTGGTGGGACTGAAAACAGCTACGTTCTTTCTCATTTCTCGAAAGTATACAATAAAGTTGAAAATACTTGGGACCACTAACTCAACAATATAACTTGAATCTATCCTACAAATATAAAACCACAAGGACTTGAGGGCATATGAACAAGAATAGTTTGACAAGCCTAACAACCTTGGAGTAAATATAACTGTTGAAAATGATCTCAATGCCCATTAAGGGAAAAACTGACCAAAAGGATGCAAATTAACAGCAGCTACACTAACAAGTTAAAGGAGTGCCAACCGTGCTTCAGGAAGCATTCTGTTTGGCCCTCACAACAATCCTACGAGTCAGGCAAAATTATTATACTGTTTTACAAATGAAAAGTCTAATGCACACAGGTTTTAAATAAGCTATTCAAGACCACACAGTTAGTAAATGGTGACATCAAAATTCCAGCAAAAAGGAAAATGGAGAAGAACGAGACACTGTTTAAAAAGAGAACATATAACCAAGCGAAAAAAACATTTCAGATGCTGCAGCTCAATAACCCAACTGGTAAAAACTTTGCCCCAAATAAATGGTATTTAACTTAAATGTAAAGTATCCACTCTGTTTGGGGCAATAAATTAGGGTCTGCGGATCCAAAAAGGAAAGCTGTCTTAGTTTAGAATCTAATTTAGGGAAGGCAGATGAGGAAATAGGCACAGCCCACTATGATCAGTATAATAACATAGGTGTATGTCCACAATTGCTGTTCCAAATCACGTAAAGCTAAAAATGTTTCAGACAAGATTGCTTGTAACTTTAGAAAGGTAAAATGATATGTTATATATCAGATATATAACCGCCCCACCCAGGGGAATTAGCAGTTATCAGGAGTAGCATCCTGTAACCACAGAAAGCGAAATATGAATATTTACACTAAGTTTTGGATTTTGGAATTGTGGATATGATCCTGGACCTATATATTTAAAATACTTTAAGTCAGAGAGGAAGGAACAAATAATCTAGTCTGGGCCTTTGTAGTTAGGACTAAAAACAAACAAGCAAAAAACAAAAAATCAGCTGCCCTTAAAGTGAAATCTATAAAATGAAAGTAACTGACACATCTAGTAAAAAGATAATAGATATTATCATAATATTTTCCTTGAGAATCTCGATATTATTTTCCTTTGAGTGAAATATTATCATTTTTCTTAAATTTAGATTTTATTTCCTAAAATATAAAAAGTCAACAGCTACTTCAGAATTCTGGCAGGAATAAATCTTCAAGATAACTTTAGAATTATATAATTAAATAAAAATAACTGAATCAGTTGAAGAAATAAGACAGCGTCTTCAAAGAGGATAAAACCCTAGTACTGAGGAGATCAATACCAATGTAAAGTCAAGTACAATAATACGGGGTAAGTATTGATACCTGAAGCAGCATAGATCACACAGGAACACCTTAGAAGATAGTATCATCAGACAAGACAGCACCTAATTTTTCTCGTCCATGCTCAAGAGATCAGAGTTGAAGACGTGGGATTCTTTTTAAGGAAAGAAACAAGCAAGTGCAATGGTATATTTTATGCTGAGTCTACCTTGTGTAAGAAAATGTTCTAATATTTTACACAATGAGGCCCAAAGAATCAAAAACGACTTTGGTCATATTGCCAACTACCTAATTTTTAGTTCTCTTTGCAATAAAAATGGTTCCTTAGAGAGCTCAGCTAAGATGGTGGAATAGGATAGATCGAGTTCTCCCCTACTCCAAGGAACAGCTAGAGTAGTGACAGGAAGGCTACTGGAACAAGGATTCCAGGGTATAAGTAACCTGGGAGGGTCATAGGGAAGCCCTGGTTGCAAAAGTTGAAGACCTGAGACACAGAAAACCAGAGACCATCCAGCCAGTGCAAACAGCCTAAAGTGCAACTTTCTGGATGGAAGCCTGGAGTGCTCAGGAGTACACGGACAGGGAGATAGGGAAAAGAAGTAAGCCAAACTCCATTCCTTAAAGAGCCACCCCACAACTCCCCCCACACCCCACGCACCAGAACCCCATCACCAGACTCCCCCACTGTGCTCGAAGTGCCCCTGCCACTACCAGCCCACACCCCTGCCCCACTCCGGCCCCAGTGTGAACCACTTCTCCCACACAAAAGCAGTCTGGCTCCGCCCCTCCCAAGACCCAGAGACTGGGGCATCATCTGCACAGCCTTCCCATCTGCCTCCCACCATACCCTACCTCTTTGTCCCCTGTGCTGCACCCTGCTACAAGGTGTGCCTGAGCTGTAACAACCACCTACAGCCATGGCACCGCAAATCTACAACCCCATACCCCACATCCCACACTTACAGGCACCAATGTAGCATCCCAACCCATGCCTATATTTGTGCCACAACCAGTCACCGCACTGTGGTGCCCTGCCCCAGGCCCTGCATCCTGCTCCACATCCATCTTACAAATATAAAGCTTTAGAATACTGAAGAAATCAATTTCCAAAGTAACCCTATCGAGATGTTTACATGCCTTGAAGGTAACAGGAAATCACTAAGCATATCAAGATGCAGACACATAAAGCCCAGCCTAATGACCAAATTAAAGCACCAGAGGAGTCATCAACTTTGGAACAACTAATCAAAGATGTTCATATAACTCTACGAAATAAAATCAGTGGGATGGCTAATGACAAAAAGGAGATCAAGACAACACTAGAAGAGCATAAAGAGAAATCTGAAAAAATACATAGAAAAATAGCAGATATAATAGACATTAAAGATGCAGCAGACCAAATAAAAATATATACTAGACACGCAACAGCAGATTTTAAGAGGCAGAAGAAAGAATAAACAAACTAGAGGGCAGGACAATTGATTTCAAAAATACAAAAGTGCAAATGGCAAAAAAGATGGAAAATATGAACTGGATCTAAGGGAAATGATGGATAAAACAAGGTGCACAGGGGGCTTCCAGGAAGATGGCCAAATAGAGTAGGTCAAGTTCAGCCCTGCTCCCTGGAAAAATTAGAGAAGGGATGAGAGGGTGACTGAGACAGCGATTCAAGAGTGCAACAAACCTGGGTACACCACATAGGACAGCCCTGGTTGCAGAGGCTGAGGAACTGAGAAGCAGAAAGCTGGAGCCTGGTACAGAAAGCTGGGGCCTAGCACAGAGGCGCGGAGCCCACAGGAGTGCATGGATGGGAGCCGAGAACTAGGAAGCAAGCTAGGCCACCTTCCTTGAACACACTACCCTCACCAATGCAGCACCCTGTCCCGCAACTCACCCCACACCCCATGCACCCGAACCCCATCACCCACTCCCATTCACCACGCTCCAAGCGCCCCCACCCCACCAGCCCCTAGCACGCTACCTACCCCACAACCCCACCCCAAGTGCAGCTCAACCCAACCCTTTTGCACCCTTCCTGAGCACTACCTCCCCCTTCCTGCTCCCTGTAGGCTGTTGCCAGCACATAAAGGCTATGGGCACATACCTCCATACCCAGGCTAACCCCGAGCTCCATGCATCAGTTTATGGCACTTCTAGATTCACACATGCTCACGGGCCCCCAATCACCTCCTTCAGCTCTGGGAACTTTGGTTTACAATAGTCATAGAACTGTGCATGCGCATAGCCCTCAGCCACATTTACCAGCTCTGAGAAATTGCTGACCTGCACAGCCAGGTCACATCTGCCACCAACAAATGAAGGCATAACACTGACCGGTTGCCACAGCTCTACACATGCATACAAGAGCCCCGCGCCCTACACCAATGCACACCAGGGTTATGCCACCCAGACTGGTACACCTGCACAGCTACATCCTCCCTGGCTACTGGGCACCCAGGCTCACAAGCACTAGTGTAACATCCCCAACCTGCACCTATACCTGCCCTGAAATGAATCACCACACAGTTGTGCCCCATCTCATATCCTGCTCACTGCTACAAATCCATCCGCAAACACAAGGCTTTCGACTACTGAAAGAAATCAACTCCCAAAGTAAATTAATCAAGATATTTTACATGCAACAAAAACAACAGAAGATCACTAAGCATTTCAAAATCTAGACAGATACAGCCCTGCCTAATGACCAAATTAAAACACCCAAGGAGACACAGACATTGGAACAACTAATTTAAAAATTTCATATACTTCTGCTTAATAAAATAAATGGGACAGCTAACGACATAAAGGAAAAGCTTCTAGAAGAAATCATAGGGAAACATCTTCAAGACCTAGTAATAGGAGGTAGCTTTCTAAACTTTACACCCAAAGCACAAACAACAAAATAAAAAATAGATAAATGGGAATTCTTCAAAATCAAATGCTTCTATACCTCAAAAGACTGTCAAAAAGGTGACGAAGCAGCCAACTCAATGGGAGAAAATATTTGGAAATCACATATGGACAAAGGTTTGATATCCTGTATACATAAAGAAATCATACAACTCAACAACAAAAGAACAAACAACCCAATTATAAAATGGGCTAAAGATATGAATAGGCATTTTTCTGAGGAGCAAATACAGATGACTCAAAAACACATGAAGAGATGCTGATTTTCATTAGCTATAAGAGAAATGCAGTTCAAGACTACAATGAGATACTACCTCATATCTATAATAATGGCTGCTATTAAACAAACAGGAAACTATAAATGTTGGAGAGGATGTGGAGAAATCAGGACACTTATGCACTGCTGGGGGGAATGTATAATGGTACAGCCGCTATGGAAGACAGTTTGAAGGCTCCTTACAAAACTAAATATCGAGTTGCCCTATGACCCACCAACAGCACTACTTGGTATATACCCAGAAGAGCTGAAAGCAATGACACAAACAGACATTTGCACATCGATGTTCACAGCAGCATTATTCACAACTGCCAACAGATGGAAACTAACCAAAGGCCAATCAACAGATGAGTGGATTAACAAAATGTATATACATACACTGGAATATTATGAAGTAGTAAGATGAAATGATGCTCTGAAACACATGACAAGATGGATGAGCCTTGAGGACATAATGTTGAGTGAAATAGGCTAGACAAAAAGGATAGATACTGTATGACTCCACTTTTATGACCATGGTAAAGGTCAAATCAGAGGCTTATAATACAGAATATAGGGGATTTAGAGATACGTAGAAGCTAGAGATGGGTGAATGGTTAGCTAATAAGGTTGAACTCAAATGTAAGGGAATAGATTGAAGTAAAGGCAGTTCACTAGTGGGTCTATAAGTAATATTACAATATTGAAGATGAGCAAGATTGTATAGACCTATGTGTCCCACTGATTAACACTAGAAATATGAATTAGTTCTTGCAAGAACTACTTTAATGTATGATTTGTGTACAAAGAGTGTTTGAGTCCAGGGTACAGGTGGAAAACTGCTGTTGGATATTATGGGCTATGTTTAACAGAAAACCATCAGCACTACCACAGCAACAGCAAGAGTAAACAATCGGGGGGAGAAGCAAGAGTTAAAGGGGAAGTTTAGATTTCCTATCTGGTGAGGGTGTGTTTATTAGTTTTTTTTCTCTTGGGAACAATAAAATTATCTAAAATTGAGAGTGTTGATGGACTATGGACTTTGGGCATATAAATGATGTCCAATGAATGCAGGTAACTGAAGGATGCACAAACTGAGAAGTAGATTGCCAAACGAAGGTGTATACATATGATCAAATATTGTGCTGCTACAAAAAAGGAACAAACTTGTGAGACATGCAACAATGTGAATGAACCTGTGGGACATTTGGTGAGGCAAAATAAGCCAGAAACGTAAGAACAATTATTGTACAGACTCCTTTAGAAATTGCTTATAGAAATTAGGGGCCGAGATAGTAAGCTTTATAGCAGACACATTTAGTGCAAAAGGGTAATTATTACTTCTGGATTTTGAGAGGCTGTTTTATATATCTATAACCTGATATTCAGAGATAAGAATGAAGCTGATCAGGTCAGGATTAAAGTAATTCAGAACACAGGAGTAAGGAAGACATTGTCTGTACTTTGGAACCTAGTCTTTGAGACCAAAGGAAGAAAGGTTTATTTCGTCCAGAACCTAATTTTTCTGTAGCACAAAATCTAACGCAACCTGTCTGTATAGCTAATTTGAACAAGTGAAATACAGGGAATCCATAACAAGAAGGCCTTTAATCCTGTATAGCTTAATGTAATGCCTGGATACATCCTAGAATATATTAAGCAGATAATCAAAAAGTATTGGCAAAGTCCCTTGAGGGAATGGAGAGAAAAGATGGAACTACTAAACTTCACCATCAGGGAATCCCCTGATACTGTGACAAACATTAAGGACACCCAAATCAATGGGCCAAGCTCTTGATCTTAAGGCTTAATCTTGTAACCTTATGTATGTAGCTAAGAAGCTTAGCCTACCTAAAGGTATGTCTAAGAGTTACTTTTGGAGGACCTCTTTTGTTGCTCAGATGTAGCCTCATTCTCTATAAGCCCATCTCTGCAAGTGAAATCACTGTGCCTCCCCCTAAGTAAGACATGACATCCAGGGGTGAAGGTCTCCCTGGTGGCGTGGGAGATGACTCCCAGGGATGAGTCTGGTCCTGGCACTGTGGGATCAACAATTTCATCCTGACCAAAAGGGGGGAAAAGAAGTATAACTAATAAAGTATTAGTGGCTAGGAGACTTCAAATAAGAGCTGAGAGGATACTCTGGAGGTCACTCTTATGCAAGTTTCAGTTAGACGTTGCTACCTATGAAAAGTTGCCAAATCCCAACCAAAACCATTCCAGCCAATCCAAAAGAACACCTAGTGAAGCCATTTTCTCTTTCTTCTCACTGGCTCCCCAGGCAGGAGCCATTTGCAGGCTCCCACCTGCTTTCTCTCCTTCGCTCTCCCACCTACCTTTTTCTCTGCTCCCTCACCCCAATAAACCTATGTTAAGCTTTGACTCACTGTCCTGAGTAGATTCCTTAATGACTGCGTGCCTAACAACTATGTGCCTAAAATCTGGTGCTGAAATCCAGCACGGAGCTGGACTGCAGATTAGCTTTCCGGCCCCTCAGGGTGACAGGATCATATTTCAGTCAACCCTGTTCGGAGATCAGACTAAGGTTTGGGTCACTGGCCCCTCGGAGCATTGTAACGGCCTTTCAGTCAACTCCGTCCCATGAACTGCACAGTTGTTCAGGCTTCCATGGGATTGATGCCCTGAGTTCACTGGCTCAGACCATCTCGACGTGACACCGGCTTATATCCTCAGCACTCAAACATCTACAACTAATTCAGCCCTAGGTAAATGATAACTTTCTACCCAGATTCTCCCCTTGAGAGTTTTGTGTTCTGTGGACAGCCATGGCATTTGGGTCCGCTTTAGCATGGCACCCTGGTCAACTTTCTGAGCATTTTTTATTGGCCTGAAAAATCTGCACTCAGTCAAAATGCTCTAGTTCCAAGAGTGTTATTCTGTGCAGCACTCAAAGTAATTCAGGGGATAATGTGAATGAAAGATGGCACGCACTACCTGGTCCCCTACAACAAACCGGGGACACCTGCATCATTGTCACAAAGGATCATGGATCTGGGTAAGTTTGTCTCACTTAAAGCTATGCCAAGGCGGCTGGCAAGCATTAGCCTGGAAGAGAGCCATGAAATGTTAGTCTCCAGAAGCAGATCTCCGTAAGCCTCTGCAAGCAAAATCCCCAGTACATAGCAAACCACCCCCAACATTTTAATTGAAATCTGAACTCTGCAATACAATTTGGACGCAATATCCTTTAGAACAAAAAAAAGTTGACCACAAGATGGCACTCTTGAGCAGCATATGGTCTGATGCTCCCAGCTCCCAAACTTAACAAATTTATTAACATCTCAGCCTTCCTCTGTGACGCTATATCCTCTGTTGTTTCACCTACTTCATGATAAACCTTCTAAGCTTTCTGCCTGTCAGCAAATCTCTTTAACACTGAGGACTCTTTCATACAAAACTTTCTAGCCTTCTGACCCTCCCCGTACAGAGGTGTCCTTCAGTCACTTCTTCAACTCTGCTAACCCCATCCCCTGTCAAAGCCTAACAAAGTAATGGTTAATTATTAAGTTAGTGTGATGAGTGTTTTATGTCTGTTTAATTGTTAATTAATGTATTTGGTATGTGTTCTATACAGGATTTAAAGCCCTGGCCTAAATTTCTCTGTTAACTATATTCCTAAAACATAAGTAATCTAAAAATTAATATTTAATGAAGTTAAATAAGCCTGTTTAAATGCTAGCCGATGTGTTACCTGGTTATAGTAGGAGTTAATGTTGGTTTTAAGAGGTTAATGCCTGTTTATTAACTAATACGCTCAGCCTAGTTATTAATTAATGTGTTCCTGCATTTATATTAATCAAATGTTCATAACTGGTTACTAATTACAAAAATTCTTTTAAAAGAAAAACCTTTAGGCTGTATTAAAAATTACAAAGATTTGGTTAGATGTCTATAAAAAAGGTTTAATTTCTATAATATAATCTGGCCTCACTATAATTTAAAATAAAAATATTACTATTACAATTAAAATTAAAGATACTACAGTTAAAAGCATTCTGCAAAAAATAAAAATGGGATGAAATAACATACTCAATCCTTTATTTGTCCTTCTCAAAAATATTTCTGTGTTTCTGTTTTTCTTTTAAAATAACGCATTTTCCTATTTGTATCTGTATGCATTTTCAATGTATAGTCTCATACCTCTGGATAGTAAAAGCAAATTAATAAGAAAATTCTTAACGAGCTCTATTTAAACTGCTTAAAAATATTTAGGTTCTGGTATAAATATATAAATTCATATTTCTGGAAAAAAGCTTTAAATAGCAAGATTCAAAAACTTTAGTTTTATAATTACTGTAAACAAAATGGGACAGTACAAAGAAACTGTCCCTAAAATTTCCTTAAGTTTTGGTAGAAAGCTGCCAAAGAGCTGCCCCTGGAAAAAGCAAACTCCTTTTTCCAATGGTCCTGGTTACAACTTTCAATAAAATAAATCTAATAATTAGAAATAATTTTTAAAATAGCATAAAAACTCTCAAAATTCTATGGCCTTTACCTAAAACTTTCAAACCCAAAAAGCCTAATATCTTTCTGTCTGTGCAACCAATTAAAAAGTTTCCCTGAATTTAAAGTTGGGACAAACTGAATGAATTCATTTTATTTCCCAAAACTTAATAGTCAATGTATTTTTAAAGTTCTTCATAATTTTAAAATATTATAAAAACAATAGAAGTAATTGAATGATGAAATTTTAAATTAAACAAATGCAATTTTATTCCACTTAGGTAGGTTTTCCTTAAATTTAAACAAGCTTACTAACAAATAAGCTAGTATTATAAGTACATTCTCAAAATTCCTCCTAAAGTAACCTAACAGGTTCCATAAACGGAACAATGTACCTGATAATACTGGCACTTAAATATAATAAAAACAAAGATATAATAATGCTTCAAATATTCTATTTAAGAAATCAATTAAATTTAATAAAAATATTAAAGGATTTTTTATAACTTTGATTACCTGAATTTCAAAGAATCTAGTTTTAGTTACTTGGCCATTTGTTACCTCAGTATGTGAAAGAAATAAATTTACAAATTTATGGTGAATTTGTAAAATATACTTGTACCAGGGCATAGTTCAAAAAGTCATAACAAAGGAATAAAAATGCTGGAAAAATTTAAAAAGCAGAGAAATAAAAATGACCTAAAAAGTCCTCATAGAAATGACACATGTAAGGCCTTTAAATAATAAAATAACATTTAAACAAAAAGAATTCTAAACTAGTTTTTTAAAAAAAAACCATAACTCAATTTCATAAACTAACACATTCCTGGCATTGTTTAGTAGTTGGGAAAATTATTGTTTTAAATTTTGAGGTTTTTTTATTGCTATAAGTCCCTTAAATATCAAAAAAGCTGATTATATTTTAAACTTAGGACTTTCCTGACCTCTAAAGGTAATGCTGAATTGGACTAAAATATTTTAAATATGTTATAAAGAAATCATGTATAGATACTAAATAAAAAGTTTATAGATACCTGACTATGTCCTAAACCCAAACATAAATTTCTTCCCTTCTTCAATTATTTTATAGCTCTCTGTCTCTTCTTCCCTTCAAAAATACTGTTATTAAAAGGAAGTATGCAGGTGTGCTGGTTTGAAAGGAAGCATGTCCCCTAAGAAAAGCCATGTTTTCATATAAATCCCATTTCATAAAGGTAGAATAATCCCTATTCAATACTGTATATTTGAAACTGTAATGAGATCATCTCCCTGGTTGATGTGATTTAGTCAAGGGTGGTTGTTAAGCTGGATTAGGTGATGACATGTCTCCACCCATTTGAGTGGGTCTTGATTAGTTTCTGAAGTCCTATAAAAGAGGAAACATTTTGGAGAGAGAGACTCAGAGAGAGCAGAGAATGCTGCAGCACCACGAAGCAAAGTCCACCAGTCAGTGACCTTTGGAGATGAAGGAAAACACCTCCCGAGGAGCTTCATGAAATAGGAAGCCAGGAGAGAAAGCTAGCAGATGACGCCATATTCACGATGTGCCCTTCCAGCTGAGAGAGAAGCCCTGACTGTGTTCGCCATGTGCCTTTTTCACTTGAGAGAAAAACCCTGAACTTCATCGGCCTTCTTGAACCAAAGTATCTTTCCCTTGATGCCTTTGAT
>PVIY010021299.1:0-42653 GCA_004026745.1 Myrmecophaga tridactyla
CCTTCTGCACCCCAGCAGCTCTGCAGCCTCATCCAGGTGTGGACTAAAGGAAGGTCCTCTGTAGGAGCCTGTATGTTTGCCCTGGACCTGCTCACTAGGGAAGGGAAAGCCACCTGTGGGAGGGAATCCACCAATCACTTGCCCCAGGGCCCCAGAGTCATCCCATCAGCCCAGGATGGAGCAGACTTGGCATCTGAGCAAGACCAGGTGGCTCAGGAGGCTAGGGATGGGGCTGCCATGGGACCCTGAAACCTGGTTGCTCAGTATATACCTGGAGGAACTGAGTATGGGACACGAATGGACATTTGCACACCCATGTTTATGGCAGCAGTATTCCTGGTCCACAGTGGGTGGAGGTGGCCTAACCTAAGGCTACAAGAACTGAGGAATGGAAGGGGGAGCTATGATATATAAATACAATGGGGCTACTGAGTGGCCGCAAGAAGGAATGAAGCTGTGAGGCATGCAACTAGATGAATGAACCTTAAGGACTGTATGTTGAAGGAAATGTCAGGAACAAAAAGACAAATATTATCATGCCTCACTCATATGGACTGACTATAATATAAAAACTCGGTGAACTGAAGTCGAGAGCATGGGTTATCAGGTTGGGGCCTATTGTAAAGGCTCCTTGATTGTGTGTTCTTATAGCAGTCACACATACTCAGGAGTTGTAACTGTTATTTAAAAATTCTGAGATACTGAGATGTTTGTGGATAGCCTGGTCATTCCCAGAAACTTTGGGTATTTGTGTGACACCCGAGACTCAGAGTTAGAGCTCTGAAGCCATGAAAGTCAGCAGGACCCTATACAAGAACTGTTTAAAAAGCTGAACAAGGGATCAGACTTCAAGTAGAGTTATGAAGGCAGGCTGTGCCCTTCCTTTGTGGGGAAGGTGGCAGGAGGCAGGGAGGAAAGAGAGGAATGGAAGGCAGGGGGAGAAAGGCAAAGGAGGCAGAAGTAAGAGAGAGAAAGGTGAAGATAGAGGCAAAGAATGGTGGGAAAGGAAAGAGGAAAATGGAGTAGGGGGAGACAAACTGAGAGGAAGAAAAGACAAGACCATTTTAGGAAAAGTAGGGGAGGCTGGCAGACTCAGAGAGTTTGAGTGTTCGGCCCTCTCCCTGTTAGAGATCAAGGAGAAAGCCTGGGGATCCTCCACCCTCATCTTCAGAGAAGCATCCCTCTCTCACTCTGAGATGGCCGCAAGTGGGCCATTGCGGCAGAGGGATGTCTGTGACAAGAGGGGACCAGTAGAAGCATTGGCCCTGATGATGGGTTTCTCAGCAACTACCTTCAGGGAGACAGAGCCTCACCACCCAGGCCATCCTTCCCAGGCTGGGGGGTCCCAGGCGAATGGGAATGGGTGTGCCGGGGCCCAGCTGGCCGAGGCCATGTGCACCAAGGCTGGCACTCTGATTACTCAGGAGAGCTAATCAGACTCTCAGAAAAGCCTAGAGACCATGGAACTACTCGGTCCGCCTGGAGAGCAAGGGAGTTTGAGTGACAGCGGAGCCTCAGCCCTTCCCCGCTCCTCTTATGGCAAAGAACTAGCAGAGAAGCTCAGGAGAGAGAATCTGAAAGCCTCAGCCTCCAGCCCTTCCCCGCTCCTCTTATGGCAAAGAACTAGCAGAGAAGCTCAGGAGAGAGAATCTGAAAGCCTCAGCCTCCACTCTCCTTTCCTCCCTGGAAAATCAGACGCAGAGAGGTCACTTCAAACATGGGTTGGTGGAAGGACTCTGCTTTTCATTCCTCTCAGACATTCTGAATGAGGCTATGACCTTGAAGCTAGTTGCATTCCAAAGGCAAGCACAGGCCTGGCTGTCCTCCTGCTCGGTGATCTCCTAAGTTTTCTGGGAAAACTCTTGATTACAAAGGAGCTCCCTCTCCCGAGAAAATAATTATCTAGGACATTAATGGGAAAGCCGAAAGATGGTGGCTTCACTTATCTGACATGATTCGAAACTTTATTAGCCTTATCCCTACATTGTGTTTAGGCTCCACTCCAGATGAGCCTAAAATGCAAGATATAAAACTGTAAACCTTTTTTTTGTTTGAAATTTGCTGAAACTTTAATATATCTTTTATGGCTAAAATGAAAAAACAAACAAAAAAAGAGAGTGCAGGGTCGGGGGGGTTGTTTTCCTTCTGTCATTTCACAAAGAATGAATGGCATTTGTCCTTCTCCTTGTCTCCTTCTAAAGGAAAGGAGGACGTTTAAGCCTCCAGGCTTTGGAGGTGATTGCAATGTTTCATAATGAGTATGAACTGGCCATTCCCCACTCTTTTTTTTTCTTTAACATCAACATTTATTTTACAGTACAACATAGGTTATATTTCCTTGGTACAAGATTTCTTTTTATTTGAAAATACCATATGCATTTGATACATTTGTATTGGATAGCACCTGTGAAAAAAGTTCTACTCTGCAACTTTTTCTGTTTTACCTTTTTCTCAATTTTTTTTTTGTATATTTTTATTAAGAAACCTTTACACACACACATTCCCTATATGGTGAACAATCAGTGGCTTAAAATATCATCACAAAGTTGTGTATTCATCACCATTATCATTTTTTCAAACATTTGCACCACTCCAGAAAAAAAAAAAGGAAAAAACTCATACATACTATACAACTTAGCCCTCCCTCTCATTGACCACTAGTAGTCCCATCTACCCAATTTATTTTACCCTTTGTCCCCTCTATTATTTATATTTTTATCCAAATTTTTTACTCATCTATCCATACCCTGGATAAAAGAAGCATCAGACACAAGGTTTTCACAATCACACAGTCACATTGTAAAACTTATATCTTTATACAATTGTCTTCAAGAATCAAGGCTAATGGAACACAGCTCAACAACTTCAGGTACTTCCCTCCAGCCACTCCAATATACCACAAACTAAAAAAAGGATATCTATATAATACATAAGAATAACTTCCAGGATTAACCCTCAAATCTGTTTGAAATCTCTCAGCCACTGAAATTTATTTGGTCTTATTTCTCTCTCCCACCTTTTGGTAAAGAAGGCTTTCTCAATTCTTTGATGCTTTCTCTCAGCTCATCCCAAGATTTCTGTCCTACACTGCCAAGGAGATTTATACCCCTAGGAGTCATGTCCCAGGTAGGATGGAGGGCAGTGAGTTCACCTGCTGCATTGGCCTAGAGTGAGAGGCCACTTCTGAGCAACAAAAGCCACTCCCCACTCTTGACTGGCAGCCCCAGCAGTCACGTGACCTGACCAGGGCTGGGCAGTTAGCCCTGCCTGCATCTCACTCCCACACACACATCATTCCTTCCGGGAAGTTCTGCTCTGGCCTGTGCACGGCAAAAGCACCTGGGACTGAATCTCAGGTGCATTTCCAGCCTAATTCGGTGGAGCTTAGTAATAAATAAATGCTTCAAGTTCTCTAGCTGAGGTTTCTCAGCTCAACCCCAATCCCTGACCTGTTCAGATTCTTTGCTGTACAATTTGCTTCTTGTTCTAACAATTTGCAATTACCAGACACCGCCTGATTGCTGATAAGGCTAGTCTCTAAAAGGCCAACATGATCCTATTTTAAAAGAGGCTTAAGATTGGAGTGGTTACTAACTTTGAGGGATCAAGAAGGTGAAAGAAAAAACCCAGTTTAATTATAAATTAGATGGAGTCATCATAACTACAAGACAGGAACTCCGATTTCTGCCTGTCTGTCTCTGAAGAGAATCTATCATCTATCAGCTTTTGGGATGGGAACTCAAATCCCATAACAGTGTAAACACTTCAATTTTTCTTGAAATCATATTGCAATTAGTTACCAGACTAGCTGGAAACAGCAGAAGCTAGGTGCCTGACCTGTAATTCCATCCCTTCCTCTCTCCCTCATTTCCTTCCTTCCTTCCTTTTTTCCCCTCCTTCATTTTCTTCCCCTCCTCCTCCTCCTCTTCTCCTCTCTTTCCCTCTCTCTGTAAACATTTTTACCCATGTTCATAATGTGTTGGGTACTGGGTTATAAGATGAGAGTGGTTATTCCTGCCTTCAAGGAAGTGGCAGCCCACTGGGAGAGAAAGATGCACAGGAAATACACAGAGCACGGGACGATATTCAGGGCATTCCAAGAACACTTGAGAGACCCTGGTTGGACAGAAAGTCAGAGCCAGCTCCAGAATGTTAGAAGGCCTCTGAACAAGGTATCAGCCGAAGAAGATTCTGGAAGGACAAGCTTGCTCAGAGTGCAAGGACCTGGCATTGGAAAAGACCTGGGAAACAGCGAACAGGAGGCAGAGGTGCAAGCAGGAAGCTGCTGGTGCCCCCAGCCCAACACCGGAGGCCAAGCAGGAGCTGACCCCAGCCTAAAGCAGCCCTTGGCTTCCTGCCCATCCCTGCCGAGTAACTCTACCAGTGAAGACTTGGGTATCTGAGGGAGCAGCTTCACTCCTACAGGAAGAAGTGGGAGCACTTTGTGAAGTTGCAGAGTAGATCCCTAAAGGAGTCTGAAAGTCCATCATTAGAATTTCCTTCTTGGGAATCCAGAAATCTTGCGTCCTTACTAAGTGCCCTAGAAAGCATTACCTTCAAGTTTAGAGAAGATCCCACTTTAAGGGGTGAGCAGCTGATAACAGCTTCCTGTGAGACCCCCGGGAGATCAGAGACTCCTGAGAAGGGTCCTCAGAGGGGAGCAGAAAGACCAGCAGAGTGGAAGGGGACAGAAATATGCCTCGTCTTCTTCAGCCTGTGTGAGGTTGGCCTGGCAGACTCTCAATGGAGGATACCAAAAGCAATGTCCAGATTAGTTTAAAATTCAAGACAAGAACATCTAAATAATTTTGCTTGAAACTACTCTAAACTTTAATATACATTTTGAAGTTGATAAGAAGAAAGGAAAAAAGAAAGAAAAGAAAAGGCAGGCCCTTATCGTTCTGCAACTCCAAGCGGAGTGGGTGGCATTTGTCATTCTCCCTTTGTCTCCAGCCTGAGCAAATGCAGACATTTAAACCACGCTGCTTCCGAGGCTTACATGCTTCCGCCCAGCAGACTTTATGGAGCACCTACCGAGTGCCAGGCTCTGGGCCAGGGGCGGGTGGCGGGAGCAGGAGGGTGGGGGTGCTTCATGCTGCTCTGGCATTGTTTGGTGCAGTTAGAGCCTCTGGTGCTGGGCCCAGGGATCACAGGAGCCTGGCAGAGGAGGGGACCCTGCTTACAGGCTCCTCGCAATGCCCTCCCCCAAAGACCACGCTGGAGGCCCTGCAGAGAGGGCTTGGCAGCCCTGGGATGCATCAGGCAAACAGACCCTCGTCAAAAGGCTTCCCGAAAGCACAGTGCCTGCAGGTTAGAAAAATAAACCAACAGGTGAAATGAACATTATAGAAGCAACCTGCCGAGCCTCTTAATCTGTCACTTAAATCTAGAGCTTTTAGCTGTAATTGAACATCCTACTGCGCCTATTATGAAGAGGTGGAGGAGGAGTTGTTGAAGTTGTGGTTTAGGAGGCTGGAGGAAAATAAATTTTCCTTCAAACCTAGTCAATAATAATGACTTTGTGTTAAAGGAATGGAGTGTTGGCCTAGTCACTGTAGAAGAAAACGATACATCCTGGACACTGGGGGAAGGTGGCTAAGTCACTGCCCTGGCCTGCCATTTCTCTGGGTGGATCTAGAGCGCTGTTCAGAGGCCCCAAGATTGAAAAAGAACACCTGCAAGCCTTCTCTAAAAATGTGAAAGAAGTTGCCTGGAAGACAACTACAAGCATAATGTCCCAATTGCTAAATATGATTAGAAGAAAGAAAGATTGAGAGAAAGAAGGAAGGAGAGATGGAGAAGGTAAGGAAGGAAAGAAAAACCTTCAATAGAACATAGCATCAAAAATTGCATTTACAAGTGCTGAGACGATCACCAGGTCTATCAATGGCTTTGTGAAGAACAAATCCTCCCAGTCTAATTGTCTCCTGGACTCCTGGAAACTTAAGATGAAGCAATGGCACCTTGCCTTCTGGAATGAGAGGATCTTCAAAGCATCCCTTCCCTCTGACAGGGAGTGTGATATAAAATGCAGGCGGTGGTGTGTCTTACTATTATTATTGAACTGAATTGTCTTTGAGAGATTGTTCTCCTGACTAAAAGGGAAATTAGACTAAGGGAGTGAATTGCTATTCCAAATTTCTCCTTTGAAGAAATTGGGCTTTGAGGGCATAAAGAGTCATAGTAAAGGGGTCTGGTAGATACACCCTAGCAGGTAGACTCATTGCATTGCAAGCTTCACAGGGAACCAACTTGAGCATCAGATGTCTGACCATGTGAGAAGTTGGGTGAACTACCTTTTGCTGTCACTCTCTTCAGAAATGATCAAAGTTGATTTTGTACTCCTCACATGAAAGCATTCCCTAAGAGAACCAAGCCAGTACCTCTTTCCTGCCCATCCAGAGTCATTGCCCATTGAGTGATCAGAGCACACCCTGAAACCCTCCCTCCTGCAAGAAGCATGACCAGATGGAAGATGCCAGGAGCTGCATCCTTCTCCCACCCTGCTCTGACAAGATCCCAGCCACTCAGAACATGTTCTTCACACATCACACCAGATCTACAGTTCTCCATGGCTTGTATGCTATTCGAATCTTAACTCTTACCTACTATAATGCCTCACTGGCCACTTCATTGTCAAGAGAGAGGCATCTGGAGGAGCAACTGGCCATGTGATTTAGGTGTGCCCCTTAAAAAATAATAAACAAGTAAACTCATTGTATTACATACTTTTCTACTGAAATAAAGAGTGGACTACATATTTGAAATGATATGATCCCGGTCATCATCTTGAATGAGAATTATTATATTATGTGATTGTAATTCACATGTATCAGATAGTCAAAGGCTAAAAGCAGTGATGGTGTCTGCTTGTCTGATGCCTTTAATGCCGCTTGATTTTGAAGAATTACCTATGACTAAGTACTTTTTTGAATACCTGTATATCTGTTTCATGTTTACCAGGATTACTGAAGAAAGTGATAAAAAAGGCATGGCTCAAGGTAAGAAGCATTGATTAGAAACAGTGTCAGTAGTTAGTTTCCACCTTGTATAAGAATGGTGGTGGCCATGAGATGGAGACACAGCATATGCTGGTTTGAATCTGTTATGTTCCCCAGAAAAGCCCATGTTCTTTTAACCCATTCCTGTAGGTGCACACCTATTGTGAGTGGGATGTTTTGCTTAGGTTGTTTCCATGGAGCTGTGACCCTGCCCACTCAAGGTGGATCTTAATCTCCTTGCTGAAGTCCTCTATAAGAGGATAAAAGGCAGAGACAGTTTGGGAGAGAATTCAGAGAAAGAAAATTCCCCAGGAGAAGCCAGAAGGACCCACAGGGGCTGCGAAGCCATTTTGAAACCAGAATCCAAGAGAGAAGGACCAATAGATGTCGCCATGTGCCATCCATCTAAGAGAGGAGCCGGGGATGCCAGCAGCCTTTCCTCAGAGAGGGTATCTCCCTCTTGATGCCTAGTTCAGACATTTTCATGGCCTTAGAACTGTAAATTTGTAACCTAATAAATCTCCTTGGTAAAAGCCAATCCATTTCTGGTATATTGCACTCCAGCAGCTTTAGCAAACTGAAATACAGCATATCAGTTAGGATTCTTTGGTGTAAGCAACAGAAACCTACTCTGGAAAACTTAAGCCAGAAAAGGGATTTATTGGGAGAATTCTAAGACCCAGTATTGAAGGAAGAGCTGACCAACCAGACCCCAGGATAGAATGAGTGAGGGCTGCTCTGAAGAGCTCAACAAAAGAGTTGTAGGCCACCTCTCTAGGGCATTGACATTGCATAAATCCACTCTAGTCCCCCTCAAAGCTGGTATATCTCCATGCAAGAATCAATTCTTGGTGGAAAGGTAATGTCACTGGCCCATTTTGGACTGTCTCCATCCCTGTGGCCAAGCAAGTGGAGCCCTGTGGTAGCAACCCCATGGAAACCACAGATAATGAAAAAGGTGCATTTTCCCCAAAGACAGGAATACTGTGTAGACAAAAATAACAGAGGTCCATTAGAGACAGACTCATTAGCCCAAATCTACACATGTTTACATTCCACAAATTCTAGTTGTGCCTGGTTTCATCTGAATGTTGCTTCTGGTCCGCGAGTGTGCCTTTGCCTGGTCTTCCCTCAGAAATTGTGCTAGAATGGTCCCCCCAAAGGGACTCATACCCGAATCCCTGAGAACCATGAACAGGAGAATTTGCAGATGTGATTAAGGTTTGGACCTTACAATATGGAGACTCTCCAGGATTATCCAGGCAGACCCAACCAAATAACATAAGCCCTAAAAATAGAAAGCCAAAGAGATGTTGCAGCAGAAGAAGAAGGCAGAGAAATTCGAAGCATGAGAGGGACATGATCTGCTGTTGCTGGAGCGTCCACATGGAAAACCTGAGATGTAAGCCTGGCAGCCTCTCAGAACAAAGATCACCCTCTGGTTGACAGCCAGCAAGGAAACAGAGACCTCAGTCCTACAACTTAGAGGAACTTAATTTGGCCAACCACCTGAATGAGCCTAGAAGTGGATTCATTCCCAGAGCTTCCAGAAAGGATTCCAGTCCAGCAGATGCCTTGATTTTGGCCTCATGAGACTCTAAGAAAGGACCCAGTTGAGCCATACTGTGCCTGGATTTCTAACTACAGATCTATGAGATAATAAACTTGTGTTGTTTTAAGCCACTAAGTTTGTGGTAATTGGTATAGAAAACCAATATGGAGACCATGCAGATGGTTCACCAATTGCAGCCCACTGAGGCCATGGAAACATTCACTCCGACATCTTACAATGTACTTGGCAACTATCTAGGGGTTGAAGTCTCTGGGTTTATCAGCCTCATCATAATTATTTTTCTGCATTTTCAGCAATAATAACAGCAATAACTAAAAAAAATTATTGAGCATCTACTATGTAGTAGGTACTTTATAGTTTTATAGTATTTAATCTGCACCATTATATAGATAGATATTTCACAGATTAGAAACCTCTCCATATCATTGCATCTTAGAACATGGATATAAGAATAATACTTATTGTGCTGGATTTTGTTTCTTTGGCTTGGCAAAAAATTTTATTTTTATTTATTTGATTTATAAGGACAGGAGAGAAATACCTCTTGCAAAGGCCTTTTTTATCAAAAGACCTTGCAAGGTTGAAAGTAAATGGTTGCATACTTGCATTGCTTCTTTTAAGAATAAAAGCATTACAGCAGTTGTAGGTTTACAAAAAAATCATGCAGAAACCACAGAGTTCTCATATCAACCCCCATCACATGCAATTTCCCCTATTCTTTACATTTTGCATTAGTGTGGTACCTTAGTTACAATTGATGAAACAATATCATGTTATTAAGTACAGTCCAAGGTTTACATTAGGGTTCACTCTTTGTGTTGTACAGTTCTATGGATTTATTTGTATTGTGGTAACATATATAAAACCTAAAATTTCTCATTTTAACCACTCTCAGGAATACAACCCAGTGGTGTTAATTTCACTTACAATGTTGGGCTACCATTAACACCACTCATTACTAAAACTTATCTATCATTCCAAGCAGTAGCTCTGTACAGTTAAGCGTTAACTCCTTATTCTCTGCTCCTTGTAATCTGTATTCCAGTTTCTCACTCTGAATTTTCATACTCTAACTATTCCACATAAGTAAATCATGCAAAGTCTTTCTTTTTGTGTCTGGCTTATTCACTCAACATCATGTCTTCAAGGTTCATCCACATTGTAGCATATATCAAAACCTCATTCCTTTGTGGTTGAATAATATTCCATTGTATGCATATACCACATTTTGTTTATTCATTCATCCATTGATGGACATTTGGGTTGCTTCCACTTTTTGGCAATTGTGAATAATTCTTCTATGAACATTGTTGTGCAAATATCTGTTTGAGTCCCTGCTTTCAATTCTTTGGGGCATATATATACTCAGAAGCAGATTGCTGGGCAATATGGCAATTCTATGCTTAGCTTTCTGAGGAACCTGCAAACTTTTCCTCAGCAGCTGCACTGCTTCACATTCCCACTAACAATGTACGAAGATTTCTATTTCTCCATATTCTCCCCAACCCTTGTTATTTTTTTTTAATAGTAGCAGGTCTAGTGTAAAATGGTATCTGTGCTGATTTGAATCTGTGGTGGACTCCAGAAAAACCATGTCCTTTAATCCTCATTCAATATTGCTGAGTGGGACCATTTTGATTGTTCCCATGGAGATGTGACCCACCCAATTTGTGGGTGGTAACTTTTGATTAGATGATTTCCATGGAAGTGTATCTCCACCCACTGAAGGTGGGGTTGCTTACTGGAATCCTTAAAAAGAGGAAACATTTGGGAAAGAGTACCTTTTTTGTAGAGCCACGAGAAAGCCAGCAGATGCCACCACGTTCACCATATGCCCTTCCAGCTGAGAGAGAAATGTTGAATGTCATCAGCTTTCTTGAACCAAAGTACCTTTCTCTGGGTGCCTTAAATTGGACATTTCTATAGACTTGTTTTAGTTCGGACATTTTCTAAGCCTTAAAACTAAACTAGCAAACTAAAACAGTATCTCATTGTGGTTTTGATTTGCACTTCCCTAAGGACTAATGATGTTCAGCACCTTTTCGTGTGCTTGTTGGCCATCTGTATATCTTCCTTATAGAAATGTCTATTCCAGTCTTTTGCCCATTTTTTAATTGGGTGTTTTGTTTTTTTATTCTTGACTTGTTCTTTATATGTTCTTGGTATTAAACACTTCTCTGATATATGGTTCCCAAATATCTTTACTTTCTTGATAATGTCCTTTGATGCACAAAACTTTTGATGAAGTCCCATTAATCTATTCTTTCTTCTCTTGCTCGTGCTTTTGGTGTAAAGTCTAAGACTCCATTGCTTAATATAAGGCCCAATGTTCTCCTATGTTTTCTTCCAGAAGTTTTATAGTTTTAGCTCTTATATTTAAGTCTTTGATTCATTATGAGTTAATATTTGCATATAGTGTGAAATGAGGGTCTACTTTCATTCTTTTGCATGTGGATATCCAGTTTTCTTAGCACAGTTGTTAAATATACTATTCTTAGGCATCCTTGACTTGGCACTTGTCAAAAATCAATTGGCATTACATGTGAGGGTTATTTCTGAATTTTCTATTTTTCCCATTGTTCTCTATGTCTATCTTTGTGCCAATACCACACTGTTCTGAGTACTGTAGCTTTGCAATAAATTTTAAAATTGAGGACTGTGAGTCCTTCAACTCCAAATTCATCATATGAATTTGAGGATTGTCATTTTCATTTATACGAAGAAGTCTGTTGGGATTTTTATTGGGATTGTGGTGGATCTGTAAATCAGTTTGAATAAATATTTTAACAATATTTAGTCTACCAATCCACAAACATGGATTGTCCTTCCATTTATTCAGGTCATCTTCGATTTCTTTCAGAAATGTTTTATAGTTTTCTGTGTACAAATCCTTTACATTCTTAGTTAAATTTATTCCTAGATATTTTATTCTTGTAGGTGCCATTGTAAATGGAATTATTTTCTTGATTTCCTTTTCAGATTGTTCATTACTAGTATATAAAAACACCACTGATTTTAATGTGTTGATCATGTGTGTACCCTGCCACTTTGCTGCATTCATTTATTAGCTCTAGTAGCTTGGTTGTGGCTTATTCAGGATCTTTTATATATAGGATCATGTTATCTTCCCTGACCTTTATAAGGATTTAAAAAGATAAAAACAGGTTGTATAACTCACCCAAATTCATACAAATAGTAAGAGATAGAGTTAACATTAAAATCCAATTCAAGTCTTGCCCAAATCCTCTTTCAGACATGCTGTAAAGCTTCAATGGCATCACTGAGAAAGCACCCACAAGGGCATGTAGCTAAACCAGCAAGCAGGGTCACTTCATGACCTCAAGACCATCCAGTGTGTCAGACATACGTGGCTGTCAGAAGGGAACGGAACTGGGAATCAACTGACCAGGTCTTGATCCCTCTGCCAATAGGTCTGTGGGGTGCAGGAAGTGAAGGACATTAGGAACACATTGAAAGTTGCAGCCGGTTCTAAATTCTCAGTTGGTTTTTAGTTTTCACTGGGTTCTTTTGGTCTCCCCCATGCATGTATATTTTCCCAATCAATCAGGAACATGTGGAGAATTCATCTCAGCCCTGCTGTGGCACTTTCTCCTTCCAGAATCTCTTCATTAAGTTTCTGGCTCGTCTTCCCCTCACCCAGTCAGGGATGCCACCCTGGGCTAGCAAAGTCTTAGATTTTTCTCATTAGTTCCCATTTGAGTCCTTCATTTTTAGCCAGCAAGGCCACAGATTTACACACACACACACATACACTTCAAATTAAGTATGTCCTCACTTTCATAGCCAACTCCACACTTTTAAATATACAATTTTCACCAACTGAGCAGAGGGAGGGGATGGAAGCAGCTCCAGCCAGAAGACCACAGTTTCCTCCTGTTCTCTTACCCTAAACTCTAGCAGTTTTTTCAAGAATAAAGCTTCTCAATTTGCCTGCCTTTTTTCAATTTACAATATTTGAAATGGCTGATTATGACAATGTTTCTTGAGTTTTGTGCTTATTTTTGTGGAGAAGAATCACTGACTTCTCATGCTGCCATAATGAGAAGTTCCTCTCATCATCTTCTCTCAAGAAACATCCACAGAGGCTCCAGGAGCAATGCACTATAGAGGCTCTTACTTTACACTCTCTTGCACTAACCAAGACCAGCCCTAAAATTGTTCCAAAGAGACAGGTGTCTATGCCCTCCAGAACCATGTCCCAGAAATTCTCCTCTTTCCACACATTATAACTCTTGTCTGGGATAGACAAAATGGAGTCAGGATTTTGCAACTTGAATCCACTTTTGTTATATGCATGCTAGCTAACATCAGAAAACATCAAAGTGAGGCTGCTGAAGCCTCCAGCTTTGACTAATACTGTATTTTTCATGACAGTTAATGAACCATAAATGCCCCCAAATACTTTGGCTTTCATATGATTGGTGCCAACATTCCCAGTTGGGTATCAGTTTACCATTGCATGAAAGAACAAGAAAGAGCTTTGTGGGTTTTTTCCCCCTGCTTTCTTCAGTCTCATGCCCTGCAGTTGAAAGCTTAGCATTGGACCATTTTAGAGAAAGAACCAGAGGGTTTTAGCCAGCTGCATCCCTTTGCTTTTTGCTACATTGCCCCTATTTATCATCTTCCTTTTGTAGCTCCCAGAAAATAAAGGAAACCAACAGCTCCCCAAAGCTGTGGATCTAGTGAGGCAGTGGAGTTATTGCAAGATGTCCACAAACCCAAATGCCATCCATTCATTATCGGAAGTCTGAATAAGTACTATAGGTACAGCCACTCTTCCAATGCATGTGCATCTTCATTGTAAAGTGCTGGTATAGTTACAGTTTTATTATACATTTTCTCTAACATTGGATATCAAATCTACAGCTACTACATCATGTTGGAAGGGGAATTTATGAAATTTCTTGATGTTAGAAAATATTCCTCACAAAGAGGGCAAAGAGAACTACCACTGCAGGGAAACTGAATCTCTAGCAAAAACAGCATCCCTTACCTTTTTTTTTTTTTTGCCTGAGGAAGGGCCAGCGTCAAAGATAGGGCACCACATCACCACCTCTGGCTCATGTCCCTATCATTGGTTAGTTGTTGGACGTAGTATCCTGGTGGAAAGGGCAAGACACTGGTCTGGAAGTCCAAACGTTTGGCTTCTACTCTGAAGTCTGCCATTCACTTGCTGGAAAATGTTGGGTCTTTCACTTCATTTTCTTGTAATACAGTTTCTTTGTTTATAAAATAATATCACTAAATGATGTCAAAGATCCTTACCATCTCAACCATTCTTTAACAAGACTAATTGTAATTCCAATCACCTTGCATACATCCTCCTTCTCCTAAACCCTAGAATGGTCACTGGTCCATTACAGATAATTGTACTTCCCACTTAAGAGCCAAAAGCCAAGTCTGTTCTCTTGGCTGCAGATCATGGAATAAATACCATCTGGAATACAAGGGGCTGAAAGTATCAGAGCTCAGGCTGAGTAACAGGCAGAACCTGGCTTGACCCAGCAACAGTCACCATTTACCAAACACTAACCATGTGCCAGGTACATGGATAAGTGCTTTGTACGTCTTAAGTCGTTTGATTTTCAAAGCAATCCTATGAAGTAGCCCTATTATTTTTACTCTCCTTTTGCAGGTAAAGTAACTGCAATAGGTTGAGTTATATACTCCAGAAAAAAACATGTTCTTAATCTTAATCTTTTCCTGTGGGTACAATCGCATTGTAAATAAGATGCTTTGAAGATGCTATTTTTAGTTAAAATAACCCAACCTAATCAAGGTGGCCTTTAATCTGGATTACTGGAGTCTTTTATAAGCAGAATGAAATTCAGACAGAGGAATAGAAGCCACAGGAAGAAGCAGAAGCCAATGAAACCCAGAGAAAGAAGATGACTCCACCATGCGCATTGCCGTATGACAGAAAAATCAAAGACCCAAGGATCCAGCACCAGAATGCCTCAGTCTTCAGAAAACAAACATTGCCTTGCTGATGCCTTATTTGGACTTCTCCTAGCCTCAAACCTGTGAACCAATAAACTTTTGTTGTTTAAGGCAACCTATGTACGATATTTGTGATGGCAGCTGGGAAGATAAGACAGAAACCCAACCCCTCCCCTGGCCTGATTCTCCATCACATTTCCAGCCTCCACATTACCTTCCCCTTACAGAGAAATAATGTTTTTCTTTGTTCTTGGAATATAATTCATAAGTATATAAGCTAGCCCCATATGGGTCCCCATCATGGAGCACAGCAAGATTGAAAGAAGAAAATTAAAAGTTCATATACCTATTATCATTTACTATTTCCTTCTCTGAGGCAAACCTCAAATGTCTATGCAACTATCATTAACTATCTCTGAAAGCAGGAAAGAAATCAGTAATTCAGTTTTTGCCACAACTTTTAATTAATCTTAAGGGAGTATGCCCTAGAAAACACCCCTGGGGGAGCATCATGAAACAAGAAGCCTGAAGAGAAAGCTAAAGCAGACATCACCATGTTCACCATGTGCCTTTCCAGTTGACAGGGAAACCCTAAACTTCATCAGCCTTTCTTGAGTGAAGGTAACTTCTTGATGGTGTTTTAATTTGGGCATTTTTATAGACTTGCTTTAATCGGGACATTTTCGCGGCTTTAGAACTGTTAACTTGCAACTTAATAAATTCCCCCTTTTAAAAGCACTTCTGTTTCTGGTATATTGCAATCCAGCAGCTGGCAAACTAAAACAGGGAAAGAACATAGAACAGTGGGAAAGCCTTGAGCTGACAGCGTTTTAGCACTGGAGGACCTCAATAATGAGAGGTTTCTGCCACTACATTCAGCCCTGCTTAGCCCTGTTGATACCTGCCTCAAACCCAGCCCAAAGGAAACTGAGGTCACCCTACACCTACTGAATCAAAACCAAATCAGTGGTAGAATATTTGCCTGCCATGCCAAGTTCAATTCCCAGTCCATGCAACCAAAGATAAATAATAATAAAATTTTTAAAGAATTAATACACTGGGTTGGTGAAATTGCCATGTAAAGTCATCCTTGATATTTAATCCTTATATAGATATATGTAGGGCTATAGACTGGTGAAAAACTTTTGGAAAACAACATGACAAAACTAAGCAACAGCCATTCTCAACCATCCCACTCCTGAAGTCTATCCCTAGAAAATATATCAATAAAAGCAAAATGACAATGTTCATTGCAGCATTATCTACAATAGCAAAATACTAGAACCAACATAAATATCTACATACACAACAAAAACAATTTTTTTTCAGTATTCACTAGCCATTATGTGCCAGGCATTGTGCTAAGCCCTAAATTGAAAGTGGCCCTCCTTGAGGCACATGCTGAATACTGTGGCTTGTTTTGCTTTCTCTTTATTTTGAATAATTAGTATATACCTCCTTCTGTGCTCGCCTATATATCTTGGGGCTGGAAGTCTGGGAACAACATTACATCTAGGATCCTGGGTGTGATTTGCATCCTGCCAATGAGAAGGGTTTGCATGAAACTTGGAAGGCGAAAGGGAGGAGGGGTTATGGCCTTCCTCCTTCAGTAATAGAGGACACAGGGGGCTCATCAGATATGAGTTTTTGCAAAGATCAGCTAAACTTCCTTGCCAACTAGACGTCTGGGTGTGGTGGAGCAGGTGGGAACATAAGCAGCATTTTCCTGGAGTTTCTGTTCTCTGCTCCCAGCAGTAAGTTTCTGATCTTCTGAAAGCCAGCAGTGAGCTTGGAAGGTAAGGAGAACCTGCTCCAAGTTTCACTCATCCATCTTTCCAAAAGTCCTGTAAGCACTTAATTCCCTGTGTTTAAGCCCTTTCTGATTGCAATACCTAGAGTGATACTGTTTTCCTAACTGATCCATAACTTACAGCAAAGAGTTTGCGAGTCAGAGCAGTACCGAACAATAAAAATACAATGTGAGTCACATATGTAACTACATTTTCTATTGGCCATATTTAAAAAGCAAAAAGAAACAAGTGAAATTAATTTTAATATTTTATTTAACCTAATATATCCAAAATACTACCTAGATAATTTATGTTGTCATGTAAAGCATGTATTTTACCCTTAAAGCACATCTCAATTCAGACTAGTCACATTTCAAGTGCTCAGCCACTACCTGTGACTCTGTTTTATAACGTGAATCCACAGAATGAATGACGGCGCACCATAATGGCAGGTTATTACACTGCTATTTAAAGTTCATTTCATACAGGCTTTGCAGGGGACCCTGTTCGGTGCCTGTGGCTTGGCTCATCTCTTTGTCAGGTCCATCAGGCATCTGTCAAATGAGAACTGGGTCTCACCGAGGTTGAACTGAAGGCACCAATAAGGGGCAGCCCTTTTGTAAGAGGACGGATGGACGTTCTCTGAGGACAACATGAGATGATATCAGGCAAGAAGGGACCAGGTCCAGAGTGGCTGGGAGAGCTCTGCCCTGTGCCCCGAGTGAACACAGTGAGTTCAGTGGCAGGGTCGGGAATGGGCCAAAGCCGTCTCCTAGGACAGCAGATAGCCTGCTATGAGCTTCTCCTTCGGGCCCCTGGGGGACAGGTGGTCTAATAGGAGCCTGGTGGGGAGGTCTGGCCACTAACTCAAGAACAAGAACTTCTTTTATAGACTGTCTGACCCTGGGGCCTGCCCAACAGCATGGCACTAAAAATGCAGCTTAGAGATCACGTCTTGTCAACAAGGAATCCAAATTAGAAAAAAAAATCCAGGTGGAGGAGTGGTTACCCAGAACAGATCAAGCCCGGCCAGCTGCAGGGATGCTGTGGGCCACACTAACAGATGAGAGCATCTGAGGACCCTTATAGAGACCAGAGCAAATGAGGAAGGAGAATGAGTGTGCCTGCAGCATGGCTAGGCTAGACAAGGTCTGTGGCTGCGGATGCCAGTCTGACTGCCTTTTGTATTGGTCTACCTAAAAGAACCGTGCACAGGTCCTGAGACATCACAGCTTGCGTGGTGAGGGCTTAAAGTGCAGCAGGCACTGTGCCACTCTGATTTAACCCTGCATGAAGCCCTGTGGGGAAGGCAATATCATGAGATCCATTTTACAGAAGAGAAAGTTGAGGTACGAAGTCCCTTACCTGAAGTCATTTACTTAGTAAGTGTCGAAGCTACCGTTTAAACTCAACAACTCTATTTCCAGAGCCTTGTGCTTCATCGGTCTGCTCTGCTGCTTTAGTAAAAGTTTGCTGAGTTGACTTGAACTGGAAAAGGACAGGAGGTGTGAAGGCAGAAACCCAAATCCCAATTTGCGGGTTAGATCCAGGCAGGGAACAGAGGGAAGGGGCAGGAATGAGCGGCCCCATTCCAGAAGTGACCGGCTATGCACACAGAGGCACAGATGCAGAAACCTGGGGTGAGGGAGATGGGGTCGGGGGAGGGATGTGGGATACCACATTACTTGTGAGAGAAAGGACTCATTGGTACCTAGGAGAAGGTGCTGTTGCCATGGCTACCAAAAGTTCTTGCCACCATCCTAGGGCAGTAGCTGCGTCCTAATTCAGAGAGTCCTGGTTTCCAGGAAGAAAAAAAAAAGCAGCAGCTGCAGAGTCTCCCCCAGCGACAGCCGCCTTCCACAGAGGGGCAGTGTCCCTGCCAGGCTCGCAATCTAAACAGATTAACCACAAATGCCCAGAGGGCTCTGAAAAGCCCCAGGCAGAAGGTGAAGCGGCCTTTCATACCTGACAGCGTCCCAGGTGGGGCTCAGCACGGAGCCCGCCAGGATAAACAGAATATCCGGGAGCCTGTGGTTCTCCCACCGCAGCCTGGCTTCTTCCCTGCACCAGTCAACCGTCATTCACCCAGCCAAGCCGAGCCCTGGCAGCCCTGGGTGCTTTCCTCCTCGGCGCCTGCCGACGTGCCCGCTGGTCCCGGACAAGGCCACCGCTCAGAAACCGCAGAAGCCAGGTCCTGTTCTCCAACCCCTGCCCTGCACTGAGGTACCGGAAGGATTGTCACTCAGTGCTCAAAAGAATTGTGTAAACTATCCGAATCCTAGAGCTTCCTGGACCCCAGAGGGGGTCAAAAACAGTAGAGCCAACTAGTTAGAGACTGCTGACAGTTACCTAACCTTTTCTTTCTTCCTTTTTAACGATTTGGAAATAATTTCAAACTTTCAGGACAGTTGCAAAAATAATGCAAAACCCAGACAGAATTCCAACATACTCTCTATCCACCAACTTTTAACATTTTGCCAATTTTGTTGTATCATTCTTTCTACTTATCTATCTTCTATCTAATCTAACTAATCGGTTTATCTATCTATTTCATCAATCTATCTACCTACTTATACCTATCTATCCATCTATCCATTTATCCATTTCCTGAACATTTAGGAGTAGGTCGCGTGCATAGTGCTCCTTGAACACTTAATTCTCTTGTGTACATTTCCTCAGAACTATGATATTCAATTATGTTACCACCTTAAGTACAATAACCCTTTACTTTCATATTTATTTTTGAGCTCCTGTGAAAGTTATTAAGGCATTAAACAGGATTCTAAATACATGAGAGAAAAACTTGAACCTGTGTTTGGACCCCCATGTAGTAAACTGTTTTCATTAATGTGCATTCAACTGCTACTGTGTTTTCATCTTTTCAGAGCTCCTTTACTTTTATACCTCACCTGCAGCAACACTGATCTCAAGAGGAGACAGAGTAGACATTATCATCCCTATTCTATAGACAAGGGCATGGAGACAAAAGAACTCCAGACCAGGACGGCTGCACAATCTTAGGAGCCTCCATCCTAGACTCCTTCCAACAGACACACACTTCTCTAGGAGATCATGTGTACCTCTGTCCTAAATCGACCCAAAGCCCGGGTGGATTAGGGAGATAGGATTTCCTTTCATAAGCAGCCACAGTGGGTGCACAAGGAAGGGGAACTGGGTGGCTGGAAGCCAGGGGTAAGGAGATTTTCTTTTTGCTGCATCCTTTTTGTATGTTTGAATTTTGTACCATATGCATGAATTATCTATTTGGAAAAAATAGCTAACATTTAATTTTAAATTTCCTTTTATGCATCAATTTTATGCTACTTCCAAATCACAGCATATGTTGTAATTATTGTGATCGTTAAGTCTGTTTCGAGCTGTGCTTGCACAGGACCAGAGCCAAGCTCAGAGAGAACAGACTGAGATGGGAGATACTGGATACAGTAATCCTTCTACACCCAAAAGGTGCATAGTCTAGTGGAAATAAAATAGCCAATCCTTATGATCTGTGTTGGTAAAGGAAATTCATGAGGTAGAGAGTCTAAAATGTAAGCAAATGTTAATATAAGTTGTATTTAATTTACATTTGGCTTTGGAACGTATTTGTGAGCTCACTGTGGAATAGGGATATTTTTAAGTCCATAAAGTCACAACAAACTATAAATCCCTAAGGACCAAACTAGGATGCTTTGAGCTACAGAAAACCCTAAATGATGCTGATTTACACAATGAGGCTATGTGCTAACTCACAAAACCACAGGTCAGGGTCTCAGGGGTGGTTGATTCAGCGGCTCAGCGGTGCCATCAAGGTCTCAGGTCCCTCCATCCCTCTGCTTTGCTGCCCGAAGAGCTGGCTTCGAAGTCAAGCTGGTACCAATGTGGCGGCAGGACTTCCAGGCATCATCTCCAGATGCTACAAGGGGGAGGGAAAAAAGAGGAACCATCTTTTCATAGAACAAGAAAACATCTCCCAGAATCCCCCCACCCCAACACATCACTGCACGCCTCTTCATGTCACGTGCCATTTCAGAGCCACTCACTAGCAGAAAACAGACGAACCATGATGGGCTGAAATCAGCCAACGTGCGGGGAATGATGTGGGGCTAACACAACAGCTGCTACATACACCATCATTCATCCAAGAAGCCCTTTCCTGCAGCTAGTCCATGCAAATCAGCAAATGGAGGCATCATCCTCATTTTTTTTTTTTTACTCCTGCTTCCTTCCTTCCAGGTTTACTCTTGCTGAGGAGTGGTGAGAACCTTACTGTGTATTTTGGTTTCAAGTTCCTGCTACCTGTGAATTGTATGCGATGGAAATAAATATAAACAAAGATAATACCCGCATCCCTAAAAGACTACCTAGACTGAGTAGGCATTGATTCAGTAAGCCATTCAATGCAAGATTGCCATGAGGCAACACACTAATGAGCAGTCAGCCCATGCTCAAGGTACATGTGTCTATGAAGATTGGTGTCAAGTTCATTACTGTCATTTCCAGAAGTCTACCTGAGCCACAGGTATCTTTTAAGGTTAATGATCAGATGAGGTGCTTGACATAAAGGTATCAGAGAAAACCCACATTGAGGCAAAGTTTCCTTGTGCAGTGGGGAACGGGAAGGTCTTGCCCTTGCTCCCTGCACCCATCCCCCACCCCATCCTAGCTCAGAAGTGGACTCTCAGGGAGTGTTCTCTTAAAGGCATACAGTCCCACAGGAGAAAGCATGGGATTGATGTCACTAACTTGGTGAGATAATAACTACCTTGGCTGCAAAAGCCCCAGTAGGAGGTTAAGAAGGGAATCGCCTACAAGCAATTTACACCAAGCAGCTAGGAAATAAAATGCAATGTCAGATGGGCCACTGAAAACCAGCACAAAATCTGTTTCTTTTTTTTTTTTCCTGGAAAGAAAACAGAAGGTACAGCCACTGGCTACATTTATTTTGGGAGCAGTGAGAAGGGAAAAGAAGAGAAATAGAAAACGATGTAGACATATGGATTGATCTGATTCAACCTTGGAGAACAGCATCCATCACAGCATGTCAGGGCTCAGAAGGGCCCTGTGCTCAGGACTTGCCCCACTGGGACTGCATCATTTGTTCTCGCCTTTTAAGAGCAGAAAGGGCAAGAATGACAAGATGGGATCATTCCGGAAAGAAAAAATGAAAAATGAGTGCCTAATCCATCCTCCTTGGGCCACAGCCACGCTATGTTCTAAAGCAATGTTTCCCAAACTCCACTGCACATCTGGGTTACCTGGGAAGCCTGTTAAAGTGCAGATTGACTTAGAAGGTTTCGGTGAGGCCCCAGATTTTGCATTTCTAACAATTCACCAGTGACACTGATGCTGCCAATTAGAATACCACATTTTGAATAGCCTGACTCTAGACTATCTTTGGTAGAGCAAAAAGTTTTTAGATTTAAAGTTGTTGTGGTTTTAAGAGGTATAGGTTTTAAGAAAGGGGAAGGAACCTAAAAAGATCGCTAAGCTTAAACTCTAGTTTTAAAAATGAAAAAGTAAAAATGTGACTAAGCAGAGAGGCAGAGCTGAACAGCAGTGGACACCAGATGAAACTTTGAGTCCTAATACCCGGTTCCCTGCTCTTTGACTCTGACATTGTGCCACTCTGGAAATGATGCATGGATGCAAAATGGTGACATGAAGAGAACAGAGGACCAGGTATCAGGAAACCTGGATCCTAGCAGTAATTCTGCTACTCATAACTATGATGCTTTAGGCAAACCCTTTGATTTAGGCAAATCCCTAGGATTTGTTCTGATGAGTAAAATAAAACATCTGCCTGCACTGGGCATTCTCAGGAGGGGCCGCTTTCTGAGATGGATTTTCCAGAAAACAAAAGCAATTGACCTGAAGGGGCTTTCTGAGAAAATGGAACAATGGAATGCTCCCTCCAGGACTACAGATAAGCAGCACCTCGTGTTAGACCAGCTTTGGTCTATGAGAGATAGCTTATCAGATCAGACATACATCTATACATACTAACCAATGTATAGTGGCTCCCCACTCCATAGGACCACCCTGTGTAAAATGGAAACTGAACGCCAGCCAATCAGAATGTTTCCTCACTTGCTTCCACGTCTTCCCAAGATTAACTTCCCCTTTCCACTCCTTCGGTGGAGCTCTTTCCTATGCACAGTTGGGATGCTGCCTGATTCATGAATCATAAACTGCTCAAACAAACACTCATGATTAATATTTTATCTAATTTTCTAACAGTTCTTTTATGAGTAAAATGTTGAGATTGAGTACATTTTCATCAGTAAAATAATGAAACTGTCTCCCAAAATATGTTCCTTGGAATACTGGTCTTAACATCTGTGATGTGGCTTCTCTCTCTAAGTCCACTTGGCAGGTGAATTCACTGCCCACCCCCCCACCCCATGTCCGACATGACTCCCAGGGTGTAAACCTCCCTGGCAACATGGGACAGAACTCCTGGGATGAGTGGGGACCCGGCATCATGGGATTGAGAAAGCCTTCTCAAAAGGAGGAAGAGAGAAATGAGACAGAATAGTTTCAATGGCTGAGAGATTTCAGAGTCAGGAGGTTCTCCTGGAGGTTATTCTTATGCATTATATAGATACCCCTTTTCAGTTTATGGTGCATTGGAGTGGCTGGAGGAAAGTACCTGAAACTGTTAAGCTGTGTTCCAGAAGCCTTGATTTTTGAAGAAGACTGTATAAATATATAGCTTTTAGAATATGACTGTGGGATCGTGAGAAACTTGTGTCTGATACTCTTTATCCAGGGTATGGACAGATGAGTAAAAAGGACAAAAAATAAGGATAAAAAAATAAATAATAGAGGGAGATAAAGGGTAAATATTCGGTAGATTGAAATACTGTGGGTCAATGAGAGGGAAGGATAAGGGGTATGGGATGTATGGGTTCTCTTTTTTCTCTTTTTAATTTTCTAGAGTGATGCAAATGTTTTAAAAATGATTATGGTGAAGAATACACAACTATACGATGATATTGTGAGTCATTGATTGTATAATATGTTGGACTCTAGGTGTGTGGCTATCTCTCAATAGAAATTTTTTTTTTTTTAAAGGAGATCTGTGGGAGAAAATACAGTTTTGTAATTAAATATTTAGGAAATGCTGCAAAATTCATCACCCTCCTGGGTATTCACAAAGCACATTAGCATGTTAAAGGCTCTGGAATGTTCTGTAGTAAAGAAATCTGTTCAGTTTTCCTTAACTGGCTAGCTTACTTTGGGCTCCCCCAGAAGCAAATGCTGAGACACGGACTTGAGTCCAAGTAGTTTATTTGGGATGTGAAGGAAACATGGAAAGAAAGCCAGGAAGTGAGACAGGAAAGGGAAGGTAGCCCTAACGCATTAGCAAGCCAGCTGCCACTGGGCAACCAGAGCAAAATCCCACTGGAGAAATTCCAGAGGTCCAGGCAGATCACAAGCCTCAATTATCCTACCTGAGGAGCGAGGGAGCTGGGGTGTTTATATACCAACTCTCATTAGTATTTAAGGTCTGCTTGTGTGGTGTCAAGCCCTTAGCCCTCCTGGCTGATTATGCAAGGTTGAAATAGCAACTCACCCCCCTACACAACCCCATGGCTTCAGGAAGGACCTTACACAGAGAGATTCAGCTACTGGCAACTGGAAGGGATTAGGTCAAAGGGATATAGCAGGACATCAGCAGCCTCTGCTACATCCATGAGTTCCCAACTTGCATGACTGTAGGATCTCTCCCTCTTCTTTCTTTTACTTTTTAGTTAGAGAAGCTGTGGGTTTACAGAACACTCATCATAATATACAAGATTCCAACACACCACCCTAGTATAACACCTTGTATCCGTGTGGAACATTTGTTACAATTGATGAAAGCACATTTTTATGATTATACTATAGACCATGGTATAACTTAGGGTTCACTGTTTATGTAGTGCAGTTCTATGGCTGGTTTTCTTTTTCATTTTTATTCTACTAACATACATATCATCTAAAAATTTCCCCTTTTAATGACATTCAAACATACAATTTATTATGTAACAACGCTGTGCTAACAACACTGTCATCCATCAGTAAAACTTTTCCAACATCCCAAATAGAATCTCTGTATATTTTAAGCCTTAACTCTCTATTCCCTACCCCATCCCCTGAGAACCTATATTCTAGATTTTGACTCTATGAGTTTGCTTATTCTAATTATTTCATGTCAATCAGATCATAGAATATTTGTTCTTTTGAGTCTGGCTTATTTCATGCAACATAATGTCTCCAAAGTTCACCCATGGTATCACCTGTATCAGAACGTCATTCTTTTTAATGGTTGAATAATTTTCCATTGTGTTCATACACCATGTTTTGTTCCATTCATCAGTTGATAGACCCTTGGTGTGTGCTGGTCTGAATCTGTGGTGAACCCCAGGAAAGCCATGCCCTTCGATCCTCACTCAATATTGCTGGGTGGGAGCATTTTGATTGTTTCCATGAAGATGTGGCCCACCCAATTGTGGGTGGCAACTTTTGATTAGATGATTTCCATGGAGGTGTGTCTCCACCCACTGAAGGTGGAGTTGCTTGCTGGAATCCTTTAAAAGAGGAAACATTTTGGAGAGAGTCCCTTTTGGTAGAGCCACGTGAAAGCCGGCAGATGCCGCCATGTTCGCCATGTGCCCTTCCAGCTGAGAGAGAAACGTTGAACATCGTTGGCCTTCTTGAACCAAGGTGTCTTTTCTCAGATGCCTTAAATTGGACATGTCTATGGACTTGTTTTAATTGGGACATTTTCTCAGGCTTAGAACTGTAAACTAGCAACTTATTAAATTCCCCGTTTTAAGTCATTCCATTTCATTCCGGCAGCTAGCAAACTAGAACATTTGGGTCGCCCCGATCTTCTGCTGATTGTGAATAATGTCGCTGTGAACAATAGGGTGCAAGTATCTGTGTGGGTCCCTACTTTCAGTTCTTTTGAGTATACACCTAGTAGTGGGATTGCTGGGCCATATGGTGATTCTATATTTAACTTTTTGAGGAACGGCCAAATTGTCTTCCACAGCAGCTGTAGCGCTTTTCATTCCCACTAGCAAAGAATGAGTGCTCCTATTTTTGATTTGTTGTGTTGTACCATATTGAGTTCCTGCTCATTTCTTTCTGGATATATTTTTCATCTATTTTCCTTGGGTTGCTATGGGGTTAAAATTTAACGTCTTAAATCTATAACAATCATATTTGATTTGATAGCAGCTTGACTTGAAGACCATATACTTACACTATTCCTTTACCCCTCCATCCCCTCACTTTTTGTGTACTTATTACAAATATCTTTGTACAGTGTATGTCCAAAACCATAGATATATCATTACTCTTTTTGCATTGTATTTTAGCACCTGTAGGAAGTAAGAAGTGGAGCTACATACCCCAAAATACAATACTATCATACAGGCATTTATAATTGTGCAAATGGTTACCGTTACTACAGGTCTTTATTTCTTTATTCTGCTTTGAAACACTGTTTAGTGTCCATTTCTTTCAACCTGCAGAATTCCCTTTACATTGTTTGTAGGGCAGATCTACTGGAGATGAACTCCCTTAGCATTTGTTTATCTGAGAATGCCTTAATTTCTTCCTCATTTTTGAAAGAAAATCTCACCAGATATAAAATTCTTCAATGGCAAATGTTTTCTTTCAGCACCTTAAGTGTGGTAGTTAGATTCAGGTGCCAACTTGACTAGGTGAAGGTGCCTAGTTCTATTGCTGTGGACATGATTCAATGGTACTTGAACCTCATCTGTTGCTGATTACATCTGCAGTCGGCTAGGAGTCATGCCTGCTGCAATGAATGATGATTGACTTAATTGGCCGATGCTTAAATGAGAAAGTGCAACAGCCCAAGCAGCTCAGCATACCTCATCTCAGCACTCACAGCTCAGCCCAGGCCTTTGAAGATGCAGAAAGAAATCACCCTGGGGAAAGTTGTTGGAACCCAGAGGCCTTCCCACGTAAGAAAGAACCTCAGTTGAAAGTTAGCTGCTTTTCCTCTGAAGAACTATACGTTAACTAAATAAATCCCTTTTTATTGAAAGCCAATCCATCTCTGGTGTGTTGAATTCCAACAGCTGGCAAACTAGAACATTAAGTATTTCAGCCCACTACCTTCTTGCCTCAATGATTTCTGATGAGAAATCAATACTAAATCTAATCAAGACCCCATTGAAATAACACTTTTTGTTGAAGCTTTCAGACCTCTCTCCTCATCCTTTGTACTCAACAGTTTGATCAGTATTTGACAAGGCACTTAAAAAAATTTTATTAGAAGAGTTTCAGGTTTACAGAACAATCATGCATAAAACTCAGGGCTCCCATATGCCTCCCCACTTGCATTGGTGAGGAAAATTTGTTACAATTGATAGCACTTTTTTGTAGTCTATTATTTTTTTAACAATTACATTTATTACAATTGAAAAAAGAGTAAAAATAGTACTAGTGTCATGGTTAGGTTCATGTGTCAACTTGGCCAAGTGGTGGTACCTGTTTGTCTGGTTGGGCAAGTTCTGGCCTGTCTGTTGCAACGAGGACATTTCATAGAATTAAATCACGAGCATGTCAGCTACATCCACAGCTGATTCCATTTGTAATCAGCCAAAGGGGAGTGTCTTCTGCAATGAGTGATGCTTAATCTGATTACTGGAAGCCTTTTAAGGAGGATTCAGAAGAAACAGGCTCTTCCTCCCTCGGCTGGTGAGCCTCTCCTGTGGAGTTCGTCCAGACCCTCCATTGGAATCGTTGGCTTCACAGCCTGCCCTGCGGATTTTGGACTCTGCATTCCTGCGGTCACGTGAGACACTTTATAAATTTTATATTTGCGAGTGTTTCCTGTTTATTCTGTTTCTCTAGAGAACCCTAACTAACACAACTAGTAACTATTTTCCATAGTTTATGTAGGGGTTTTGTTATCCATATTCCAAGCCTTTTTTCATGCATGTCTTTATTTTATTACTCATCTACCCACACACTGGATAAAGAGGGTGTCAGTCACAAGGTTTTTACAAGCACATGGTGACAAGACGAAGGCTGTAGAGTTATACAATCATTATCAATGATCAAGAATTATAGTTCAGCAATTTCAGGTATTTCCTTCTGGCTATTGTGATACTCTTAAAAACTAAAAAGAAATATCTACATAATGAGACAGTAGTCTTAATCATTTGTTAAATCCTAACTTCTCAGTTACACCTCCTCCCTCTCTTTTGCTCTTTCTCTCAATTTTCAGGTATATCTGGGCGATGACCATTCTAACTTCTTTGTGCTGAAAAGGGGTGTCGACATTTTAGTTGATGAAACTGGTTGATGTTTTTGGAGAGATTAGTACCCCTGGTTTTCATGGTTTATCTGGCATAGGAACCATCTGGAGGCTTTAAGTTTCTGAAAGAATAATCTTAATAGGTAAAGGTTTTATAGAGTCTTATACAGCGCCCTGGGTATTCTGTAGGTTTTTCAGGAATACTGTTGGTTGGGGCTTAGCATCCTGCGGCAATTTGCAGTATCTAGCTAAAGCTTGCATAGGAGTAACCTCCAGAATGACCTCTCAACTCTATTTGAAATTTCTTAGTCACTGAAACTTTATTTTGTTTCATTTCTCTTCCTCTGTTTTGGTCAAGAAGACTTTATCAACCCCATAATGCCAGGCTCATCCCTGGGAGTCATGTCCCACATTACCAGGGACACTTACACCCCTGGGAGTCATGTCCCAGGTAGAGGGGAGGGTGGTGAGTTTATTTGCAAAGTTTGACTTAAAGAGAGAGAGGCCACTTCCGAGCAATAAAAGTGGTTCTCTGGCATAATTATAAGTAGACTTAGCTTTGCCATTATAGAGATAAACTTCATAAAGGTAAGCTTCAAGATTCAAAGCTTGTATTATTAAATTGGGAGTCCCTAATGCTTGAGGCAATGTCAGGAATTTCCCAGGTAGGGAAGTTTAATAGTTTCACATTTTTTCCCCAGTCCCTCAAGGGACTTTGCAAATGCTTTTTTATTTTCTGCCCAAAGCACTCTGGAATATATCATGGTATTACAATAACCTGTACAGAATAACAAGATTTCATTCCCTATTCTTTCTGCCCCTTTCTCACTGTCTTCTCCTCCTGGGACCCCCCATAATGCATTTATTGGTAGGCTTGATGGTGCCCCAAAAGCCTCTTAGGGTAGTTTTACTTTTTACAATTATTTTTCCTCTCTGCTTCTCAGCCTGACATTTAAATTGTCTTCTTCTCAAGTTTTCTGATTCTTTCTTCTGCCATCTCCAATCTGTTCCTGAAATCCTCCTGAGAATTTTTCATTTCAATTATTGTGGTCTTCAACTCTGGTAGTTCTGTGTTATTCCTTTCTAAAATTTCTATCTCTTTGTTGGGATTCTCATATTACTCATTCAGTGTTCGCCTGATATCCTTTAGATCTTTAGTTGTATTTTCCCCCATTGCCTTAATATTGAAGATCATTTTTGAACAGTTTTTCCCAGTATGTCCACAGTCTGGTCATCTTCATTGGTGTTTTCTGGATTTTTATCCTCTTCTTTTGGATAGGCCATCATTTGCTTTTTCTTTGTTTTGTAATCTTTTCTTGCACATTGTACATTTTAATATTTTTAAGTGTTAACTCTGGGATTTATGCCCTGAAATGTCAGTTTCTTGACATACTAACAAGCTGGTGATATGACAGAGATTTTCCTGAGTGTCAGCCCTCCTATCAGGCAGGTCTGCCCAAGGTGAATGCAAAATGCAAAGTCTTCCCTGTCTTTTTTGGGCCTATGTCCTATTTTGAGCTTGTGCCGGCTTGTGGCCTTAGGAGTTCCTCTTTGTACAGGAGTTTGAATGTACCCTCTATTTCCCAGGAAACAGACTGCAAGAATGGGGGATGGGCCACAGTAACCACGCAGAGAGAGCAATTTACTAGTATTTACCATAATTTACCAGCCTCTTCCTCCTGCTATTCCTTGGATGCTGTACAGTGTTCAACTGACCTCCAAAGTTTTGAAATAGTTGATTCAGACAGTTCCCGCCTGCTTAATAGTTTTTCTGTCCTGGAGCTTCCTGCACTGCCATCTTCCTCTCCCTTATTTTTAAACACCTAATAACATTCTTCAGAACTTTGGGAAACTAATCTCTAAGAATCCTTCTGATTCTAATGTATTCTGGTTTTAAGTTACTTTTTAAAAATAAATTATGTTGGGGGCAGGCACGGTGGCTCAGCAGGCAGAGTTCTCGCCTGCCATGCTGGAGACCTGGGTTCAATTCCCAGTACCTGCCCATGCAAAAATTTAAATAAATAAATAAATAATGTTGTTATTTTCCTGTAACTTTGGGTACCCATGTGACATCTAAGACTCAGAGCTAGAGTTCTACAGCTCTGGAAGTCAGCATTGCTATATGTACAGCAACTATTAAAGAAGTTGAAAAAGACATCAGGCTTCAATTAGAAGTAAGAATGAAGCCAATCTGGTTGGGACTAAGGTAAATCAGAATACAGGGTAAAGGATGATATTGTCTATATTCTAGAACTTCACCTAGTCTATCAGCCAAAGGAGAAGAGGTCCAAAACCTATATTTTCTGTAGCACACAATCTAACTTAACATGTCTGGCCAGTTCAGTTAAATAACTTAAACACATGAAGAATGGGAACAAGGTCTTGCAATTCTGTATAGCTTAATGCAACACCCAGATACATTCTGAGTATGTTGGGAAGATAATTAAAAGTATTGACAAATCCTTTGAGGAATTGGAGAAAAAAATACGGAACTATTAAGTTTTTCCACCTGGGAAATCCCTGATACTTTCTCAAGCATGAAGGACCCTCAAGTTAATTGGCCAAGCCCTTGATCTTGAGGCTTGCTCTCATGGAACTTATATCTAAAATGGAGAAGCTGAGCTGACCTATAATAAGGTCGAAGGCCTACTTCCAGAGAACCTCTTATGTTGCTCAGATGTGACCAATCTCTCTCTAAGCCCAACTCAGCAAGCAAAATCTTTACCCTCCCCCCTACATGGGACATGGCATCCAGGGGTGAAAGTCTCCCTGGCAGCATGGGACATGACTCCCAGGAGTGAGCCTGGGCTGGGCACCATGGATCAACATTGCCTACCTGACCAAAAGGGAGGAAAGAATTATAACAAAATAATGTATCAATGGCTAAGAGATTTTAAATAGAGTCGGGAGGCTATTCTAGAGGTTACTCTTATGCAAGCTTCAGCTAGATATTGTTAATTGCTATGGCATGGCAAGCCCCAACCAACAATATTCCTGAAAACCCTAAAGAATACCCAGGGTTCTGTCTGCGACTCTATAAAACTTTCACTTACTAGTTTTATTTTACAGAAATTTATAACCTCCAGATGGTTTCTAGGCCAGATAAGTCCTGAAACCCAGAGTTACCTGTCTCTCCAACAGCATTAACCGGTTGTATCTCCCTACTCCATAATGTCAACACCCCTTTTCAACATGAAGAGTTTAGAATGGCCATTGCCCAACTATCCTTGAAGAGTGGGAGAAGGATCAAAGGAGAAGAAGGAATTGTATCAGAGAAGATAGGATTTAACAAATGAGTACGACTACTGAATCATTATATTGATATTTCCTTTTAGTCTCCAGTGTCTTAGAGCAGCTAGAAGGAAATACCTAAAATGGTGGAACTGTAACCAATTTGAAATTTGTTCTTAAACTACTTGTTAAAACGTACTTAGAAAATTATCACTATGAAATGTATAACATAAATTTATAATTTTAAATTTAAATGTATAATTATAATTATATGTAACATACAAATATGTTGTATTTCACAATAAAAAGTGTTTTATAATCAATTATAATTAAGATGGCTTGGTCAGAGTTGAATTACCATTTCTATTTTTCAGCTTTGACCAGAACCCCCATGCCAGGCCAGCCTGACCTCCCACTGGGCCCAGGGGAGAGAGGCTCTGTGAGACCTGGTGGCTGCCCTCTGTTCCCTCAACCAGGCCCATGTGTGTTTCTTTCTTAGTATTTGTCCCCAAGGTGAATGTACCATCTGTGAGCAAGCTGGCACTCTCTTCTCCAAACACACACATTCCTTTAAAAGTAGACCTCTTGTGTAGGTTCCCAAGTTTGCCTTTTTTTTTTTTCCACCAGCAAACTGACCGCCAGAAAAAATTCTTGCGTTTATAAAAGAACTCTTGTCTGAACCCATGGAGACCTTGAGGCCAAGAAATCAGTCACTCATGCCTAATATCATACTTGTTTGTAACAAAGGGAAGAAAGAATGACAAATTCATACCCGAGATTCTTGAACAACTCTTCCACATGAATGGACTGACTTTAAAGAAGCATCACGCTGAAGAACACTCAGCACATATCCAAAGCTGCTGCCGGTGATCTCTCTCATGGGCAGGCAGTTGGAAAACTTGCTTGGATGGAAGAGATTACCTTGGCCACAGTTCAAGCCTCCCTGCTCTCTTTAGCTGACAAGTCCTTTAAAAAAAAAAAGAATCAGAAAGAATTAGAGGTTTGCTTATTTTTCCTAACATACAGAGGCTTTGCTGCTTCTAGAATATTCATCTTGCAGTTCCATCTTCAATCTCTTTCTCCCTGCACAAACATATCAATAATTGTCCAATTATACCCATACATGAACTATATTTACAAAATGTGACTATAAATTATCCTGCAAATCATATTAACACTGTGAAAAAATTTAAGGATATTTGAGAGGCAGCGAATAGGCCTATTTCTAAATACCAAATGCCAGCGTAAGATTAATTCAAGTTGGTTCAGCCAAGAGCCTGCAACTGTGAAGAGTCCTAAGGGAAGAGTAGGTTGGACTCTGTGGAACCGCTGCTTTTCGAGGGACAAAGGTCAGAGATTGGCAATTGAATATGGATCAACCGCAAGCAAAAATGAATGAATAGTTTTAAAAAACATGCAAAACAAATATGGTGAAATAATAACTGTTAAATCCCAGTGTTAGATGTATAGGTTTATTATATTATTCACCCTTCTTTTCTATATGTTGAAGTTTTTCACAACAAAAAGTTTGGAAAGGGCGGGCCATGGTGGCTCAGCAGGCAGAGTTCTCACCTGCCTTGCCAGAGACCTGGGTTTGATTCCCGGTGCCTGCCCATGCAAAAAAAAAAAAAAAAAAAGTTTGGAAAGTCTAATAAAAACAAATGAATGACACGAATCCTGAGTTCAAGGAATTTATTTCAAGATGGAAGACTAATATGTTGCACAACTAAGGTTGGGAACCAGGACTTAAAAAGTTGCAATGATGAGCTAGAGGGGCTGACAAGAATAATTGGGGAAGGTATCACAAGTAGAGTTGATACCCTTAGAAAAAATAATCAAGTACTACACACATATATAAAAAAGAAAAAGTCCCCCATAGACCTACCCTCAAAGATAATTCACATTAACAATAGTTTAGTGTATTTCTAGATTTTTCTATGCCTATGGTAACTTTTTTTATATATAAAAATTTGTTCAATCAACCCAGCTGCTTTCCAACGTAGTTTTTCATTTAACCATGTAATGTGAACACCTTTTTGTGCTATAGAAATCTCATTTTCTTCAGCTGCTGCATAGTATTCTTCTGTGGGGAGGTACTATAATTTATTTCACCCTCCCCTATGAATGGACATTTAGGTTATTTCCACTTCTTGACATTTCACACAAGGTTGCAGAAAATATCCTTGAACTTAAAACTTTGCATCTTTACGTAGGCCTCTTTCTAGTTTAAAGTCCTTAAAGTGGAATTGCTAGCCCAAAAGATACCACATTTTACATTTAACGAGCATTGTCAGATTAGAAGAAATAGACAGATTAGAGGAAATAACAAGCATTGTCAGATAGAGGAAATAGATCCTTGAGGATCAGGAGGAAAAAGCAAGAAGCAGGTCTTCAGACTTGGGCCATTGCTGGAGAAAGGGCACAGAGCTCCAAGTGTAAGCAGCAAACTGCAGTGAACTGCAGCTTAGGATATTAGTTGAGTCCAAAAACGTGGTTTGGGACTGGGTATTGAAAGGTTTAAGAGGCAAAAGGGTGAGAAAGAAGGAAGATAGACCAGGAAATTTTAAGTGAGTGTGTTTATTGCTGCGCTCCCGGGCAGGGTTCACCGAACCCAAGATGGAGGGAGGTGAGTACGTGCGCCTGGGTTTTGGCGCAGGCAGCTTTTAAGGGCAGGGGTCAGGTGACGTCCGGAAGGGGTGCCTCATTATCAAAAAGGAGTCAGGTGGCGTTTTTGCAAGCGCTTTTATCATAATGGTTCATCTCTTTGTTCCAGAAGCCATGGTGGGAGGGGCGACACAGCTTCCACAGCTCGGGACACAGTCTCCACAGCTCAAGTTGCAGTGCCCTTCCCCATTCCCCTGACCTAACAGTTATGTCTGGGACGACCTGGCAGCTGCAACTCCTCACTGCAACTCAATTCCCATCCCCAGGTTCTTTCCTCAAATTCACACCCATAGCTGTTGTGAGTGGTCGAGCATAGTCATGATAAGAACAGTGGGTACACTGTAGGGTCTCTACCCAAGGCTGATCCATGAGAAAGGAGGGGTCTCCATTCCATCTTCCTGGGCCAGTGTCACCATCTGCAGAGGACTGGCCATTGGAGACTCATCTGGAATCAGACTGCCAAGGCTTGACTTCAGCTCCAGTTCTCACTACAGAACAATGACAGGTGTGAGGGTTAAGTTCACACGTCACCTTGGCTGGGTTATGGGGTCCAACTGTTCGGTCAAATAAGCACTGGCCTGATTGTTATGTCAGGGTATTTCACAGATTTAAATCATCCATCAGTTGACTGCATCTATGGGTGGTTATATCTACAATCAACAAAGGAGATTGCCTTAAACAATGAGAGGAGTCTCCTGTCCAATCAGTTGGAGGCCTTAAAGTGAGAACTGAGGATTTTAGTGGTCAGAAAAAAGAATTGCTGTCTCTACTGCAGCCAGCAACTTCTCCTGGGAAAGTCAACGTCACCTTCATTGAGTTTCCAATTTGCAGGCTGCCTATAGAATTTGGACTTACCAATCCCCATGGTCCTATGAGCCAATTATTATAATAAATCTCACGTATTTATTTTCTGAAGAACCCTGACCTTCAAGCAAGTGATCCACCTCTTCTGGGCCTTGGCAAACAAACAGGAGTAATGAAGTGTCCCATTCTATCAGCTTGTTGTGAGGATCAAATGTGGTCAGACCCATAAAGCCTTCCAAAGAGGGCCAGCACATACAAGAACTCTAGAAATGTCAATTTATGTTATTATATTATTCCAGGGTGGGCTGTCTTCAGCCCCTGAACCTCTCAGGGACAAGAAGTGAACAACTTCCAGTATCTCATTCCCAGGGATGAGCATGGGCTTCAGCATCCAGTGGCCCAAATGTGAAATGGGGATGACAGTATTATCCACCTCAGGGGGTTGTTGTGAAGATTCAGAACGAGGTATGAGAAGGACCCAGTGCCCCTCTGGAACTCTGGAGCGGTCAGCTGCTATTGTGATTATTGTTACTGAATATGTTGTCATAAATGCCCCTTTGCCATGAAACACACTTATGCAAACACTTGCACATGTGCATCTCTTTCATGTTTTCAAAGGGCACAAATCCCCTGAGCTCCCAAAGATACAGGAAGAACCACAGTCCATATCTGATAACTATTTATCAAAGGGTCGAGGAGGAAGTATGCTTTAGTTTGCTAAAGCTGAAGAAATGCAATATACCAGAAATTGACTGGCTTTTAACAATGGGGATTTATTAGCTTAGGAGCTCACAATTCTAAGGCCTTGAAAATTTCCAAATTAAGGCATCAACCGGACAATACCCTCTCCCCAAATACCAGCTACCAGCAATCCTCAGCTCCTCTGTCACATTGCCAGACACATGGAAACACCTCATGTTCTCTCCCTTCTCTCCCAGGTTTTGTCACTTCCAGCTTCTGGCTTCAGTGGCTTCCTCTCTTGTTTCTGTGGCTTTCTTTCTGAGCTTCTGTGTGTCCTCTCTCAGCTTCTCTGAGGCTTTCTTCTGTGAGCTTCTCTACATTTATTATTCCCTTACAAAGGACTCCAGTAAGAGAATTAAGACCCACCTTAAATGAGGTAGATCACATCTCAACTTAAGATCCTACTAATCAAAAGATCTTATTACAGTGGGTCCCAAGGAATGGATTGGCTTTAAGAACACTCTTTTCTGGGGTTCATACAGCTTGAAACCACCACAAAGTGCTTAAGGTGGACAATGGTAGTTTGGAAACCTGGGGGGCTGTGATGGGAATGGAAGTGGAGGTAGTAGAGGATTAGGCAATGATGATAGAATTAGTAGGGACAAGTAGAAGCTGACCAAGGCCCATTCTTTTGCTTGGAAACTATGTAAAAGGCCTTCCCCCCAAAATCTGAAGGTAAAAAAAAAATGTATTGAAAGAGAAAGGAATTCTCTCAGACATAGAGGAGAATTCAAGAGACAAAGAGTGGGTGGACAGCAGGGACCTGTGCTGGGCAGTAAGCTGGAGCCCTGAGGAGGGTGTTCACAGGACTTTCCAAGGGGTATGTGGGACACAGATGGTTCTGTGGGAATCAATCGTCATATCCTCTATTTCTAAGAATACACTTTGCTAGAATTAATCTATAGAACGTGTCATGACCAAAATGTCCTGGAGGTTTTCCTTTCCTCCTCCCCTTTCACAATTGTCCTCCTCCCATTTTCAGCTGTTATGCTTTTGTCCTTGCTGTCATTGTTAACCGTTTCCAGAGGGCATGAAGTTTTTACACGAAGGCAGAGGAGAGCCTTGCAAGACTTCCAAAGGGAGAGCGAGAAGAGGATGCACTCTGTAACTGTCAAGAAAGCAGGGGAGGTTTTCTGACATCCTGTGTGTGCTGAGAGATAGCCAGATCAGGGCTTTTATTGCACGTTATCTGGCCAACATATCAGAGAGGATCATACCCCATGGGGGCTGTGTTCCATAATCGATGGCAAGTTGTCAAAAATGATCTTTTAAATGAATTGCTTCGACTGCATTGTCCCTTAAGAAAAATCTCCTGTATTCAGAAAATCTAATTTTTGAGAGAGGCAATTTTAGTGGCTAAATATTTGAATGTAGTTAAATATTTATAGATTCACAAACTGAAATATTCAGGTTACCTCTGGTAGGCAGATGTTTCCTGTCATCTGTCATAGACTCACAAATCCATGGATCTCTCATTACCTGCTTCTTTAGCTATTCTTCTGAGCCCTTTCAAGTGGTCTAATTGCGTCAGCAGCCAGGACATTTTTATCAACTCTTGTTAATTAAAAGGCACAACTTCCAATGCTCTGGGGTTCACATCCCCCTCACTCCCTGCTTCCACCGTGGCTACTAGCCAGCGCCACACCTGCACCCTCTGCTACTTATACCTTCTTAGGCTCCTATTGTCCCTCTGAAAAAGGGAGAGCTGGGCTGCCACTGGACATTTGTTTCCTCTGCAGTAGCCAGAAGACAAGAGTAAGGCCTCTAGGCGTTGCCTTCTCATAAATCTTGTGGTTGGGGCCAAAAACTAATAGGACTGAGTTTTGTCATCCACTTAATCACCTTATTTGATTATATATGACCCAGGAGAGTCCAGTCCTTCTCGCTCCCCCTTCCCTGGTCCTTTCTTTAAAGTTAACACCCAGAGAGAAATTGAGATGAGATTCCAAGAGAGTCTGGACAGCAGTGGGTGGTTGATTTCAGGCCCTACCATCTTGAATTTACCCTGTTTCCTGCCTCTTTCTCCTCAATTCTGAGAAAACACATCCTCCCAATTAACACCCTTTTTTGTTTAGGCTGCTTTAAGTCACTTCTGTCACATGCAATCAAATGTTCATTGATTATTACAGAGTACAATGTATAATCTTCTACTGCTTTAGCATCACAACTGGTAGAATGTCTAAAGGCTCTTGTTTCTATTTTACTCCAAAACAGTATGGACCCTCAGATAAGTACTGTAAGCTGGGACTGCACGATTGGATCAGATATTCATTCACCCAAATCAACAAACATATTTGGAGGTCCTGGAGGCAAGATACTGCCTGGGCTTGCTATCGAAACAGAAAACTTACCACCAATCGTGACAACTCTCAGAGGGGCATAAAACACCAGCTATGGTGGTCCAGGGTGGGAACAGTGACTTGCTATTGTGGGCACAAGGAAGGCTTTGGGATGGAGGAAGCATTTTTAATGCAATTTTATTGAGATTTATTCATATACCATATAATCATCCAAAGTGTGCAATCAGTAGTTCACAGTATCATCATGTAGCTGTGTATTCATCACCATAGTCGATTTTTGAACATTCTCATTAATCCAAAAAAGATAAGAATAAAAAGTAAAAAGAACACCCAAAACATCCCATACCCCTTAATCTCTGCTCCAATTATTTGTTTACATTTTGTCCTTATTTATTGTCCTTATCTGTCTATACCTCGTATAAAGGGAATGCCGGACACCAGGTTTTCACAATCACATGGTGTGTTATTCAGGGCTCTCTAGAGAAACAAAACCAACAGGAGAGATCTGTAAATATGAGATCTATAAAGATGTTTCACACAACCATGAGAATAAAAGAGTCCCAAATCCATACAGCAGGCTGTGAAGTTGGCAGCTCCCATGAAGGGTCTGGACAAACTCTACAGAAGAAGCTTGCTGCATGAAGAAGCCTGAAAGAGTCTCTGTTCTTCCTTAAAAGTCTTCAATTAATTGGATTATCTCATTGTGGGAGAAATGCCTTAGTTGATTGTAGATGTAGTCATCTATAGTGCAATCAACTGACTGATGATTTAATACACCAGCCTTCCAGTTTATCAACCAGCCATGAAATATCCTTGCAGCAATGGTCAGGCCAGTGTTTGCCTAACCAGACAACTGGGCATCATCACCTTACCAAGTTGACACCAGAACCCAACCATCACAGTCGTTGTCAACTTGGTAGCTATACACACATCACCTTGAAACATGCTTAATTTCCAAATAGAACACAGTAATAGACATACGTTTCACCTAACAATACTCAACTGTCCTGCATACAACTGGAAACGCACTACGTCTCTCCAGAATAGGATGCAAGTCATTGGTAAAATTTCTTCTTGAACTTCATCTCCTATGACCTAAATGATATAAGATGATGCAATTTATGCCATATGATAAGAAGAAAACAAAATATCTGCCTATGTACAAATGTAAACATACTCATAACAAAACAGGGAGGAAATATTCATAAAATCACAGTCCTCATTTCTGTAACTGGTCACATGGCCATAGTTCATATTTATCACCACCTTCCTCTACTACCCATTCCATGTTCCCTTTACCCTCAGCAAGCATGTCAGCTGGCCGTGGTTCTTTTCCAGGTGGGGTGACCCAGACCTTCATTCCTGAAGTTTCTGGGTCATTGGTAATCCTACCTGGATTGAGTTATTGCAGTTTTTCATTGACATAATCACAGCACGTGGTAGTACTAAGAGACACCCTAGGGGATCTCCTGTATTCCAGAAAAACTTTTCTTTACCTCCATTGGTAGTTGCAGTCCTATTTCCCCTTGATAGTCAGGATCAACCACCCCAGACAGAACAGTAATTCCTTCTCGTGCCTTTTGATTCAGTGGCATGAGAAGCCTAAAGTGGCCAGGTGGCAGTTTTAATTTCCAGTTCAATGGAATCATTGTTGTGTCTCCTGGTAGGAGCACTCCTCCTTTTGGAACTAAGACCTGTAAACCAGCAGAGCTTAGCATGGCAAAACCAAAGTATTCCATGATCGTGTGCACATCCCACACTTCATTTGCTCTAAAGTGGGTTCCTCAATCAAAAGCAATGCTGTGTGGAATACCATGATGGTGGATAACACATTCCATTAAGTCCATGAATGGTAACTTTTGCAGAAGCATTGCATGTGGGGAATACAAACCCATATTTGGAGTATGTGTCTATTCCAGTTAGAGCAGATCTCTGCTTTTTCCATTATGGAAGTGGTCCAATGTAATTAACCAGATAGCAGGGTAATCATGTCAGGGAATGGTCCCAGATCAAGGGTCACTGCTGATGGCAGACTCAGCACTCTACAGTAGCTGTAGCCAGGGAAGCCTTGGTGAGTGGAAGTCCATGTTGCTGAGCCCATGCATAACCTCCACACCTACCACCATGACCACTTTGTTCATGAGCGCATTGGGCAATGGCAGGAGTAGCTGAAGAAAGAGAATGACTTGTATTCACAGGACAGGTCATCTCATCCACTTGATTATTAAAACCTTCATCTGCTGAAGTCACTCTCTGGTGAATGTTCACATGGGACACAAATATCTTCATGTTCTTTGCCCACTCAGGTCTATCCACATACCTCTTCCCCAGATCTCTTTGTCACTAATTTTCTAATCATACTTCTTCCAAGACCCTGACCATCCAACCAAACCAATAGCAGCAGCCCATGAGTCAGTACATAAATGCACCTCTGGCCAGTCCTTCTTCCAAGCAAAATGAACAATCAGGTTCACTGCTCAAAGTTCTTCCCACTGGGAGGATTTCCTCTCACCACTGTCCTTTAAGGATATCCCAGAATGGGGTTGTAGTGCTGCAGCTTCCACTTCCAGGAGGTCCCTGGATATGGTACAGAAACATTTGTAAACCAGGCCCAAGTTTTCTCTTCTTTAGTCAACTGACTGTAAGGAACTCTCCAAGAGCCCATAGCTCTGGTCTGGGAAAGAGAAGGTAATGTGGCAGGAGTAGGAGCTGTGGGCATTTGGATCACTTCCTCATGTAACTTACTTGTGCCTTCAGGACCTCCTCAAGACCTATGCTAATACACAATTTCCATTTTATGATGGAGTGCTGTTGCACATGCCCTTGGTGGGTCAAACTACACCCAGGTCATAATAAGCAACTCAAGTCTCATGGTAACTTATTGGCCAGTAGGTCTTGATCTACTAAGGCTAGTAGTAGGCTAAAAGCTGTTTCTCAAAAGGAGAGTAGTTATCTGCAGTGGAGGGTAAGGCTTTGCACCAAAATCCTAAGGGTCTGTGTTGTGACTCTCCTATAGGAGCCTGCCAAAGTCTCCAGACAGCATTCCTATTTTCTGACATTTCCAGCACCATTGGATCTGCTGGATCATATGGCCCAAGTGACAGAGCATCTTGCACAGCAGCCTGGACATGTCACAGAGCCTCCTTTTGTCATGGTCCTCTCTCAAAACTAGCAGCTTTTCTGGTGATTCTGTAAATGGGCTGGATTAGCACACCCATATGTTGTCTCCAAAATTCAAAGAGGCCAACTAGGCATTGTGCCTCTTTTTTGGTTGTAGGAAGGGCCAGATGCAGCAACTTATCCTTCACATTAGAAGGGATATCTCTATATGCCCCACACCACTGGACACCTAGAAATTTCACTGAGGTGAAAAGTCCCTATATTCTTGTTGGATTTATCTCCCATCCCCTGACATGCAAATGTCTTACCACTAAAGTCTAGAGTAGTTACTACTTCTTGCTCACTAGGTCCAACCAACATGGCATCATCAATATAATGGACCAATATGATGTCTTGTGGGAGGGAAAAAGGATCAAGGTCCTTGTGGAAAAGATTGTAACATACCCCTGAGGCAGGACTGTGAAGGTATACTGCTGGCCTTGCCAGCTGAATGCAAACTGTTTCTAGTGGTCCTTACTGACAGCTATTGAGAAAAAATCATTTGCCAGATGAATAGTTGCATACTAGGAATCAGGCGATGTGTTGATTCGCTCAAGCAATGATACCACATCTGGAACAGCAGCTGCAACTGGAGTCACCAACTGCTTAAGTTTATGATAATCCACTATCATCCTCCAAGTCCCATCTGTTTTCTGCACAGATCAAATAGAAGAGTTATAGGGATGTGGTGGAAATCACCCACCACCTGTGCCAATTTGAATCTGTTGTGTACCGCAGAAAAGCCAAGTTCTTTAATCCTCATTCAATATTGCTGGGTGTGATTTTTTAAAATTATTTCCATGGAGATGTGACCCACCCAACTGTGGGTGGTAACTTTTCATTAGATGGTTTCCATGGAGGTATGTCTCCACCCATTCAAAGTGGGGTTGCTTACTGGAGTCCTTTAAGAGGGAGCCATTTTGGGAAAAGCTGTATAGCCACCAGAACCAACAGAGTTCACACAGTGAGAGACCTTTGGAGATGAAGAAGGAAAATACCCCTGGGAGAGCTTCAGGAAACAAGAAGCCAAGAGAGAAAGCTAGCAGACATTGCCATGTGCCTTCCGAGTTGAGAGAGAAACCCCAAACTTCATCGGGTCTTTCTTGAGTGAAGGTTACCTCTTGGTGGTACCTTAGTTTGGACATTTTCACAGTCTTAGACTTGCAACTTATTATATTCCACTTTTTCTGGTATTCACATTCCAGCAGCTTTTACAAACTAAAACACCATCCTTGCGTCCTTCAAGTCCTTGTGTGGCACTAATCTCTGCAATTCCTCCAGGAATATAGTATACTTCTGATTCAGTATTTTGCTAGGAAGGGGCAGTTCTAATGGCTTCCACTTGGCTTTTCCTACCATAATGGTCTTCACTCCACAAGTCAGAGAACCAATGTGGGGATTCTGCTAGTTTCTGAGTATGTCAATTTCAATTATGTATTCTGAACTGAGAAAATGACCACAAAATGGGTCCAGTGAACCACTGTGAGATGGACCTGAGCCAAAACTCCATCAATCACTTGACCTCCATAAGCCCTTACTCTGTCTGGTGGACCAGGGTGAAGTTTTGGGTTTCCTGGAATTAATGTCACTGCTGAGCCAGTGTCCAATAATCCCCAAATTATCTGATCATTTCCTTTTCCCCAGTGCACAGTCACCCTCCATAGATCTCCTTGGGGAAGGCTGGGAGGAAGGTTAAAAGTGTAAATTTTGGGCAGTGTAAAAGGGTCCTTCCCCGAGGGTACCCATTCCCTCCCCTCATTCAAGGGGCTCTGGGTCTGTAAACTGCCTCAAGTCTGGGAATTGATCAAGGGTCTGTGACTCGCTGTTTTTGTAATTCAAGTTAGACTTCTATTCACTTGACCCAGAATTCTTCTGCTTATACAGCTCAAACAAGAATTTAGTAGACTGCCCATCTATTGTACTTCTAGGTACCCCATGATCTACTAGCCAACACTACAACTCTCTGTGAATCAAATTATTTTGACTGCTACTTTGAGTCTGCTGTCCATTATGGAGGCCATACCCAACTTGTCTATGATGATTAACTATCACCACATGGCTTCTGCCAACTCAGGATCTGACCATCCTCATTGTATTTAAGGATTCCAGCTCAGTGACAGTAGTTCCTAGAGTCATATCTGACCT
>PVIY010021300.1:0-42616 GCA_004026745.1 Myrmecophaga tridactyla
AGATGTTCATTGAACAAAACAAGCTAAAAAGACAAAGCCACCTTCTGCTACAGAGCTCTGCCCCCGACCAGCAGCTTTTGAAAGCTTTAGATGAAAATGCAAAACTCACCCAGCTCCTTGAAGAAGAAAGAATTCAGCATCAACAAAAGGTATAAATTTAAAAATGTATTAAGATATATATATAAGTGAAATGAGAAGGGTCATTCCAATTATTTCTAATTCCATATTTTGCCTTAGTTATTCAGTCCTTCCAGTCAACTTTTAGAAAAAATACCTACCAAAGGAACCTGATTAGTGCCTAACTAAAATGTATAGACTTATACAGGTCCTTACAATGTCCAAAGGGTCAGAAGAATCAGAGGATGGGAGGTTTGACGGAGAAGGAGCTTGGGTAATGCACAGTCTGGAAATCTGTGAGTTGGTTATGTTTTTCAGAGACTGCATGTGCTATGAAGGTATATTAGTCTCCAAAACTTGTTGGAGGTCATAGGTTTCATATAAAGAGGAAGGGAAAGTTAAGTCCATGTTAGCAGTAATTATTTGCTTAGAGAAAAATTCTAACTTTGTAAACTTGCACAACTGTATATGTTTATGTTTAAAGACTTCCTAAGTGGTTATTTTACTTGTCTGAGTGGAGCTATTCCAGCTGACACAGGCGACTTCTGTGTGCTAGGTGGAAAGTGTAGTCATTGTGGTAGGTGGGGAAGAGGAGGTGGGAGAGGAAGAGAGGTGAAGAGGTGGAACAAAGGCTTTCAAATTAAAGGGCCACTCAAGATAAATTACATCAATATTTATACTCCTTGCAGAGCCCCTAGCTTATGAGGGAAAGGCTGCTCTCTGCTGTAAGTGAACACCTGTCAGAGTCTCTTTAAGCAATTATTTTGACATTTAATCCTCAGAAGTTTTTACAGAGTTGGTCTTGAAGTCGAATTTTGTTTGTTTGTTTTGTTTTGTTTTTTCTTGTTAAGAAATGTTAGTATATGTCTAGGGTGCTTCTGGATGCATAGGCAAGAAACTGGTGATGGTGGTTGGCCTGGAAAGAGGACAGGGGAAAGGACAAGAGAGAAAGAATTCCTCTCCCCCCTCCCCCTTCCCTCCCTTTTTCCCTCCCTCCCTATCTCACTTTCTTGCTCCTCGCTCCTCGCTCTCTTCTCTCTTTCCAGTTGTTCTCTCCCTTTCACCCCCTTCCTCCCTCCCCCTTTCCCTCTTATCCTCCTTTACCTTCTCCCTCCCTCCCTCTTCCCTTTCTTCCTTTTTCCTTCTTCCTCCCTGTGTCCCTTCCTTCCTTTCCCACGAACAGAAATTACCTTTTCAAATAAAGAAAGAAATTATGCACTTTTTAATTGAGCTTTTGGTTCTGAAAAGTCCAACCACTTGCAGTGAATTTATTTAGCGTATAATACATGCCTCTAACCTGCTGAGTTGATCTGAGATACAGGACTCAATTATTGTGCCCCAGCCTTGCTGGAGCAGAGTTGAAATACTGAAGATTATGTAAACGTTATGAATGAAATTATGCAACTACTTCTTTTAAAACTTTTATGCAAAACTATACAATTATTCTGGATAGTCTTTCATGTATGTGGTTTAAAATACTTCTTATCTGTCCGTAAAGTCCCTTGCAGATTTAGCAATCTTTAAAACATAGCTGTATTGTGTATTGTTGTTGTGATTATAAAAATAACATACACTTATTTTAAAAAATTTTTAATATTGAAAAACTTTAAAAAGAAGATTGATTACCCAAGAATCCCAATATCCAAATTTTATTTAAATATATAATTTTATGAATGTCTATATTGTTAAAATGGAATTATGGCATACATACCATTCTATAATCCAATTTTTCAATTTGTAATATATCTTCCTCTGTTAGTGTAAAGTTGACTATTTGATTTTAAATGCTTGCATAGTATTTCATTTAATGAATGCCCCATAATTGATTGCCTTTATTGATAGATATTTGTTATTTCCAGTTTTTCAGTTATAAAGAACACTTTAGTGAGCGTATTTGCACACTTGTGTGAATATTTCTTTAAAATAAATTTCTAAAATACTATTACTGAACCAAAGGGTCTTTCTTTTCTTTCTTTCTTTCTTTTTCTTTTTAAAGGGTTTTGATATTTATTATCAAATTTTTCCCCAGGGATCTTTTAATATTGCCAGAATTTTTCTCTTGAAAATAGGTACAAAGTTCTCTTTTAAATGAACTTTTAGTTATTCTTTTACTTTTGCCACCTACTTATAAAAATTAGAGAACCTGGCACATTAAGTCCCCAGTAAATTTTTATGGAATCAAATTGCTGGTAATGATTTTAAAGTATCATCTGTATCCTAACATTTGCACGATAGCATGCTGTCTCTGCTGTGAAATGCAGAATCAAAAGGAAACATTTATTTTTTCCCTAATAAAGTAAGCACTACCACCAAGTAAAGATTTGTTTATAATTTATAGGTCAAAGAATTAGAAGAGCAGTTAGAAAATGAAACACTCCACAAGGAGATTCACAACCTCAAGCAGCAACTGGAGCTTCTAGAGGAAGATAAAAAGGAATTGGAATCGAAGTATCAGAATTCTGAGGAGAAAGCAAGAAATTTGAAGCATTCGGGTAAAAAGAATAAGTAGGCTTCTGGGGTCTTGAATATCTGTGACTCTCTCAGTGCTTTATACAGAACCCAACCTATAGTTAGTCTAGAAATTTACACTAAATGCTTTGGAAAAACATTTCCAGCTCCTTTAACTCTAACTGTTGCAGGCCAGCAGAATGGCCAGTGTCATCAAGTGGCTTGCAAGTATTTGGGCTTCTTTTTTAGACTCAGAGCCTTTGTGAGCACCACATTCAGAGTTAAGTGAGAAAGATATCATTAACATGGAATACAAAAAATTTCAGCATTTTCCAGGGCTTCAGAGAAGACTGTTCATTAAGTTCTTACTTTATTTTGTTCATTTTAGGATACTTAAAAAAAGGAATTAAACTTTTAAGATTCAAACTGCCTTCGTCTTTGGTGTCTAATTATACACATGAAATAATACTTTCAATATCACACCTAGCAATAAAGTGGGCAACAATATATATATTAAATGGAAAAACTTTTAAAACACCAGGGGATGCTTAAATCAAAGGATTTATTCTTTCAGTTCTAGAAGGCTTAACAGAAACGTGTGAGTTGGATTACCACATAGGCTTAAGAATAAGTTTCTGTTGGAAGGTAGGTAATTTAAAGAGGCAGGTAATTCCCTTTATAACAGCTTCAACATTCACTTCAGATATTTTTGGTTGATTTTATACTAGAATTTTGAAATCTGCAGAAGAACCATGTAGGCTTTTTTTTTTCCCTTTTAAAAAGATTCAATGCTTTCTAATACAAAATGAAAATTAATTGCAATTTATTTTTAAAAATTGATCCAAAATCAAGAATATTCCATTCTTTTTAGTGAATATCAGCATAGCCTATAACCAAAGTCATCTTTATTATGAATGGAGGGGACAGACACTAGAGATACCTGAGGTTCAGTTTGGCACGTGTTTATTAAGTACCTGCTGTTCCTGTGCTCAGCCCTATCCTAGGAGAAGAAATAACAGATGACGTCATACCTTCTTTCCTCCATGCACTCACCCTCCCTTTAGAGAGATGTACGCATTCATGTGAAGTAGCTAGAGGATTTTTGGAGTCAGAGGGCTTAGTCCATAATGCCTAGATAAGGGTTGAGTATAAAAACAAATGGACGGGTCATTGGGAAGTACCGTCAGTCATGGAAAATGGAATTGCTGGGATGGGCAGAGCTAGATCCTGAGTGCAGACATAGTGTTCAGTGCCTCTGGCCATTCGCCGTTTTGTAGGTGTTGGCCTTTGGGATGTAAATGTAAATGGAGCTCCCTGAAGTCAGAAACTGTATCTTGCACAGCACCCATTACAGACCCTTTCACATTATTGGTACTTAGTGAATGGTTGTTGCTTTAATGACTTGAATGAATAAATTATATTTCCAGAAGGCTCATCAGAAGAGCAAAAAGTTTTTAAGGAGTTTGAGCACATTTAATAATGAATAATTGCTAATAAGATGTTTAAAATCAAGGATGCTGGTATTTGCAGTTTGTGAAGGAAAGTGGGGGAGGGAAGTAGACAGCTATTAAAATTCATTTTTAAATGTCATGTTTAAAATTAATTCTTGGTCTGTGCATTTTGAAAGTCAAGTAATAATAATTTCTTAGTGTTTGAGTAGTGCGCTTCATTGTTAGCAAATATTTCTTCAGCCTACTCATTCCTTCCTCTCCCAGCCATGCAGCCATTGTCCTGGTTTTTTGTTTTTTCTTTTTCCTTTTTATAGTCATATCCATAGCAGATGGTAACTTTTTCTTTTAACAAAAGATGGAAGTTCTTGCAGTTTCACATTAAAATTTCTAACTTTGCCTTAATTAAAGATACTTGATTTTGAGAGAGGTTATGTTTTTTTCCTGTTTATTTAAAAAAAAATAAATCAGTTACAAATTTCATCTCTCTTCTAAATGCTTGCCCTCTGTGCAGTTGATGAGCTCCAGAAACGTGTGAACCAGTCTGAGAATTCTGTGCCTCCGCCTCCTCCTCCTCCACCACCACTCCCGCCTCCACCTCCCAACCCGATCCGGTGAGCACACCCAGGAAGACTGCTGTTCAGCAGAGGTTATTCCTCATCAGAAAACCTGAAGTTTATGTTAACAGTATCCTTTAAAAAAAAATGGCTTAGATTGTGTCATTAGAGGGACAGTACAAAGTATGGACGATATCAGCTCCCATTTCTCTCAGGGAACTTTCTAAGGACCAATATGCATTACTTCCCTCTTGAAATGTTTATAGAAAGGGTCTAAAAAACACCTGAGAAAGAAATCTTGTGTCCCACAGCACTATTCCATTGCAGACATTTGGATTCCATGTAGATATTTTGAAATCAGAGCTAGACATGTTTTTTCATATCATTTCATTTTGTCCCAGATACTCTAGTTTTAAAATTTCAATCTATGACTTTAGAAAATTTCCTTTTACTGGGAGACCAAGGAGTTTTGAGCTTCTCTGGAATGTTTTCATCTTTTTCTCATACTATTTGAATTTTAAAAGCTCTACTTTGTTTAATTATTTTAAAAATGAAAGTGCTAAACTAAAACTTAAATTGGAAGTACTGATTATTATAAAGTAGTACTTAAACTACTTAAGTTTATGCATAACTTCAAATTTAAACCTTTAATAATGCTGAGAGAGGAGCCTTCATAAGAAAAAGAAATTATATTTGAACTCTTGCAGTAGAAAATCATATATGCAGATAGGAATTTAATTTTCCTGAAATTTAAAGTGACGTAAGGCGTTACTGAGTGCCTAACCTTGGTACAATACATACTAGGAAACCTAGTGTCAAAATGTACTGTCTTTGTCATTCTGTGCTTCACCACCCAGAATTACATTCTGTATTCCACCATCCAGAAAGACAGCCTGTGTGTGTTGGTGATAATTTACTTCCTCATGTGTGATGTTAGCTGCCTCCGTTTAATCTGTTCTTGAACAAATGGCCTTTCAACTTTTGCTAGATTTTTATTTTCATTAACTCATGTGATTTGTCTAATCCTCTCACACAGAGAAGCCATTTATTCATACTTTGCACCTTTGCTGATCCATCTGAATAGAAAGTGTAGTATGTTCCTCCCACATGATTATGAAAATGGGACTTTGCTTTTTAAAAAGATTCTCATTAGTTTTCCTTACTGAGTAGGGTATGCCATAATCTGCTTTAAAGCTATTGAAGTAGTTAAGGCAAAATAATTTTTACACGTGATCGATCCGAGAGTGAATTGAAAGAATTTCAGCTATTTTAAATTATTTCTTTCCTGGGTAGCTAAATCTGTAGGATAGACTCTGAACTTGACATTTAAAACTGGAAATTCATCACTTTGATCTTTCTGTCAAGGTTTTGGGCTGATAAGAAAGCTCACTTCTGCCTATAATGAGGGAGAACTATTAAAAAGAGATTGCAGACTTGCTATTGGCCTTTAGTTTTTAGTCCCAGAGACCTGGAAGGCCCCTAGAATTAAAAGTAAGGTATAACATATTAGAATAATTTCCCCAAAGAACACTTCACAGTTTGGCTGGGAAATGAATGTAGGACTTAGAACTGTGTATGTCAAAGAAGCATGAACTCTTTTAACTTGTAAGACATAATTTTTCAATGAAAAGATTTTTTTTCATGCTAAAGAGTATTTTCTTCTCTAAGAAGTATATTTGTATGTATGTCGAGTTTCACTGGACTTTGAATCCACTAATCAAGATAATCCAACTTTGTTCCTCAGCAGTTTGTTTTACCCTAATGCAGGTCATGGATAGAAATGAGAGTGGGGAAAAAAAAGTCTAGGGCTCAGGGCTTTTCTAAGTGGCTTTATTGCTTTTTCCTCCTTTTCTCACACATTTGACCTACGGACAAGTGGAACAAAGAAAAGAGAGGAAGAAGGCATATCTTGGTCATTTTGTACTAGTAGTAAAAGGACAGATGCTTGGCAGGTGTGGCTCATGGAGAGAAGGGTGGACATGAAAAACACTTCTCGAAGGACGAGCTGAAAATTGTCCATTGAACTTTTCCATCTTCAGGTGGCCCTTTCTTGAAGCTTTTATCCATCCAACTGAATATGACTGTGAAATGGGGCAATGATAGCCAACGTTTTTCATTAATGGTCTCGGATGTCATGTCCTGGTCTTCTCATCTGTCCTGTAAACCCACCCTGTCTGCTTTCTCTATTCTATAAGTCCTCATATTGACAGAAAGTTCTTTTTTACTGCCTACATATAGTATTTCCTCTAACTATATATACTTATATTTTTGCCTGTTTTTGAACTTTACATAATTGGAATTTTACTATATTCATTTGTGTCTTGCTCTTTTCACTCTACATTTTTTCGTAAGATTCATCCACGTTATTTGGTGTAGTTCAAGTTCATTCATCTTCATGGAAGTGTAATCCATTTGATGAAGCCCCTACATTATTTATCGATTGTAGTGCTGATGGACACTTGGATTAGTTCCACTCTAGGGCAATTACAGAAATTCTACATGAACATGCTTGTACATGTGTCCTGGTGTGCAAGTGCTCGGATTTCTGTAAAGTACCTAGGAGTGGAATCACTGGCTCATAGGATATGTGTATCTTCAGCTCTACTAGATAATGCCCAACAGTACCAATTTATATTGGTACACTTGATATTAACAGACAATTTTCTAAGGTGGTAGGTAGTACCAATTTATGTCAGTATACTTGACATTAACAGACTTTATATATCTTTCCTATTTGATAAGTGTGAAGTAGTAACTCAAGTGTACCCAGATACTCAGGTTTACCAACATAAACAAGTTTTAACATTTTGCCACTTTTGTTGTATCAGTCTATCTCTGTCTGTCTATATTCTGAACACTTGACAGTAATTGTATGCATCATGCTTCTTAAATATTTAATATTTCCATATTATGTTTCCTAGCAGGGATATTCACTTATGTTACCACCTTCATAAGTACAGTTATCAGGTTCAAGAAATTTAGCATTGATATAAAGTTTACAGTCCATATTCCAATTTTTCAATTATCCCAATATCATTTTTTTTCATTTGTTTTATACAAAAAGGGATGAGACATCTTTCTCATCCTTAAAGTGATAAGTTTACTATTATTAAAAAAAGTAAGTAGCCTACTTAGGGTCTAATTGTACATTCATGCACCTAGAGAAAAATTGGATTTTTACTGCTTATTTAAAATCTATAAATTTCATTTCTTGGATCATGAAGAAATCCTACTGATCTTTTCCTTTCTCCAAAGATCCCTCATGTCCATGATCCGGAAACGATCCCACCCCAGTGGCAGTGGTGCTAAGAAAGAAAAGGCAGCTCAACAAGAAACAAGTAAGCTTTGCCTCTGTTTTATTTTAAGTTTCTATGTCCAGTTTTTCAAAAACTCATACATTTCTTGAGTTCTTAGACTATTGGACATTTTGGTGGGGAAGAGGTGTGAAGGACTTAACTGCTATAAAAATGAACCAGCTAGTCATTGCTTTCATGTAGCTTATTGTCTAGTAAAGATGACATGTACACATATCACCATCATGTGAGACGAACTGGGAATTGGAGGGTTGCTGTAAGGAAAAGAGAGGGAGTAGTTCCAAATGATGAATTTGGGGAAGGCTTTCTAGAGTTGATATAGCAGGTCAGCAGAGACTTTAGAGGCACCTACTGCGTGTCAGGTTTTATGCTGTGTACAGGAAGTAAAAAATATTGAAGGTAAATGTGTAGCTATTGAAGTACAGTTTTTGGTGTGCTGTAGAGGAGTACAGGGTTCTAAGCATGCACTTAATTAAGCGTGTGGACTGCAGGTATCAGAAAGTGATGTTTAAACTGGGACTTGTAGATTTTGAAAGTCAAGAGAAGGTGGGTAATGTTTAGGTTAAAAGAATTTCAGATGGAAGGGTTGCAGAGTCAAAGGTCCAGAGTGGGAAAGAGCTTGGTGTATTCAGAAACAGAAGAAAGATAATATTGTCCAGACATAGTATGCAAGAGAGGAGGTCCGAAAGGTAGGTGTAGCCAGATTCTGGAGAGCCATATAGACCATGGTCAAGATTGTGGATTTTATCCTAAGGGTAGTAGAAGTTTTCATCGGGGGTATAGCATGATGAGATTTGTTTTTTTAAAAAAAATCACCCTGGCTGCAGAGGAAGAGCAGAGAGAGAACAGACCATAAAAGGGTGAGGGTGGGTGTGGGGAGATGAGTGCAGTCATTGAGGTAAAAGTTGCTGATGACTTCAACAGACAAATGGATCAACAAAATGTGGTTTTTACATACATGGGATATTATGCAGCACTAAGACAAAATGCTGTCCTGAAGCACATGACAAGATGGATGAGTCTTGAGGACGTAACACTGAGTGAAATTAGCAGACACAAAAGGACAGATACTGTATGATTCCACTTTTATGACCAGCATAAAAGTATAATCAGAGGCTCATAATACAGAATATAGGGAACTTAGAGATACACAGAAGCTAGAGATGGGTGAACCGTTAGCTAATGAGGTTGAACTCCCATGTAAGGGAATAGATAGAAGTGAAGGTGGTTCTCTAGTGGGTCTAGAAATCTCCAGTATTTTAGAGCGGCTAGAAGTTAAAACCTAAAATTGCGAAATTGTAACCCATGTCAAAGTCTGAAATATGTTCTACAACTAATTGTGGTGCTGTGCTTTGAAATTTATATCTTTTTTGTATATATGTTATTTTTTCACGAAAAAAAGAAGGAAAAAAGTTGATTGTGATGGTAAAAAAGTATTTAAGCCCTCTAGCCTCCTATATTCTGGAGCAGCTAGAAGGAAGAATCTGAGAGGATCGTATTATAGCCCATGATAAACTCTGGGATCTGTCCTGTAACCACTTATTGAAGAGTGCTTTGAAAACTATTGCTTTATTATTTCTTTGCTTTGTAGATATGTGATACTCTACAATAAAAAAAAGTTAAAAAAAAAAGTTGTGATGACTTAGCTGAGAGTGGTTGTGGTAAAGACAGAAAGAAATGGGTCTCTTCAGGCAGGTGAAATTGAAAGGACTTCGTGATTGGTTGGATGGGGAGGGATCAGGAATTAGATGAAGAGGCGGGAATGGAGAGAGAAGGGCCTTCACGGCGTGCAGAGGCCTCAGGTGGGCTCCGTGCAGTCCTTTCACAGAGCTGAGAAATGGGTGTGCAGCCCCGGTGAGAGCCAAGGCGTGAAATGCTAGGGCCGGATCTTGGTTTTTGTGACTGAGAATGGTGGAAGCCAAATTCAACTCAACAATGTTTGCTCAGTCTGTATCGGAGATAAAGCCCAGTGGCTTTGCCTGCTTCTTTTTGACTCCCCTTCCCGTCTCCAGGTTTCTTTGTTCCAGTCCAGCTGTCTTCACGCGGTTGGCAGTGTGACGTTCTAAGATCACAGGTCTGACCGCTTTGTTCTACGCCTCTCAACGTTTTGATGCTCTTTGGTGCATCAAGAATATTGTCCAGACTCTGTAGCCTGCTTGTAGACGTTCTCTGTTTTTACTGCAGCCTCATTTCTCCTTATATCTGACAAGCCTTATGGCTGGATCATAACCTCAAAGGCCCTCTACATTTGCTCCTGTCTTCACTTGCCCTGCTCTTCCTCTACTCGAAACCTTTTCCTTAGACAGGGTGCTGATCTAATCTGTCTCCCCTTTGTAGATTCCAAGTAGAACGCCTGTGTGTGGCAGGTTCTTCTTCCTTCTCTAATTATTAGACTAGTATTAATAATCCAAGACAAAATGGCTATTACCTTGTGTTGCTGTAGCATTCTGCCCAGCTTCTGTTACAGTATGGATTTAATGTCCCACCTTCCTCCCCCACCCTGGTGTTTGAGTTATTTCCATCTCTTCTCCTGAATGGATTGCAAACTCTTTGGAGGTTTATTCTTCTCTGTCGCTGCCCACAGCTTTCATGCATGTTGAATGAATTAAAAACTGGACCTAGCCTTTTCTTTATTAGCCAGGTACCTCACAGCACCATTACGAACAGAGAAAGCTGTTTGATTTCACCTCTGTGGATTGGTTTTCTGTGCCTTCCCTCCTGCAGCTCTGGGGAATCTGTTCCTCTGAAGAGTAAATGGGACTCAAAGGCAAATTCTGCTTTGCACTCAGCATTGTGAGACTCAGGAGCAGCTCTGCCTTTGGTGATTTTCAGGGCACCCCTGCTCCAGGGTTACTGGCTATTAGCTTCCCTGACACTATAATTTAAATTTTGTTTGTCTTGTTTTGGGCCAGTTAGTATGTTTTAGATGATCAGGAGGGCAGTCAGAATAAAGTGATTTTTCCCTCAAAGTGGATCACATTATGAGCTTGTCAACTTCAATAGCACCCTTAAATAGAAAAAGTATTCTGGACTTCTCAACCCCGGTGTTAAGAGCCATACAGTTTTTCTTACAAAAATGATACTTTGTTTACAATTCATGAAATGCAACACTATTTTCTCCCACATCCTTGGGCTATTGGATTGTTACTTGAAGAATCTAAGTAGAAAAGTGTGCTTCTAGGTTGCTCCTGGAATTTTAATTTGCTAAAATGCAATGATGCGGAGGCACACGTGGCTGGAGCAGTAAGTACCCTCTCTCTGTCTGGCAAGGCAGTTATTTATAGTGTCTTGTTCATAATTCACACTAAAAGATAATTGTTGAATGAATAAATCAATGAGGATTAAATACATGATGAGTGAATATAGCGCATCAAACAGTGGGATTGTCTGTGGCTCTCAGGAGTCTGAATTTATAACATGGGGACCGGTTTCATTATCACAGTGTTTTATGTGATGCTTATAGCTCTTTTTATATAGTTGGCATGCTTTTCGGAGCATGAGTGGAGAAGCTTTCATTTTGAGGTTCTGGCTCTTACAAGCTTGATTGTAGGGAGGGTCTGTACAATATTTTAGAAGTCGTTTTAAGGTCTGAATATAAGAAATTATTATAAATGTTGAAATTAATAGTTGTCATCTCAAACAAGAATTCATTTATTGGGCCAGTTCTAGGATTTCAGAGGTGTGTCTGCTGTTTGTCACACATTTAGGCCATTAATGTATTGATATCTTAATTCCCTGTGCCTCAGTTTGCTTACCTGGAGAATGAGGATATAAGCAGTCTCAATCCCAAAGGGTTGTTAGGAGAATTAATGGGCCTCACGGTAGGGACCATGTTCAGAGTGGTCCCCAGCACATAGAAAATACTCAAAATGTTAGCAGAAATACAATGGTAAGGGACCAACCCAAGCCTCTTGGGGAGGCAGAGAAAGCCTTTTTTCTGTAGATTCTTGAGATGATTATTGTAAGTAATTGTAAATTACCTTAACTTTATGACCTTAATTCAAATCTAAACTTACTCAACTTTAATGTGTTCTTTAGAAATTTCATACATCATGGTAGCATAGCATTTTTTTTTTTATAATACCTTCCTAAAGAATGTTAGTGAAAGAGAATAGTAATCCTTTGGAATTTAGAAACTCCTTTTAGTTTCTAGGTAATAACAAAACGTTTCATTGAGCAACCAGGTAATGGGTCTCTTAAGGAACTAAAGGTCTTTTTTTTCTTTTTTTTTTTTTTTGGAGAAACTAACTTATTTTTCAAGTGGGTCTTAAAATTTAAGCGTCGATTTATTACATGTAGCTTTCTGATGCAAGACTGACCTTGAAGCACTAACTCAAAGAACATTTGATTTTATTTTCCTGTGGCAGTTCAGTAACATTAGACCTGTTGTCTTCGTTTGTCCCTTTTCTTTAATCTCCAGTATCCTGCATATTTCTATTGTTACTCTGATTACATGCCTTTGTGAGACAATTACCAACTGTGATTGCAGAAAGAATTACAGAACATACGAAGAGCTCTCTGTAGGTAATTCTTGCCAATTTATTAGAACTGCTTTAATAGTTTGGAAGTTCGTATAGATTGCTTTTTGCTAGTTCAAAAAACAGGGTCCGCGAATGAGAAGGCTTGTGTGCTCACATCACTGTATATTGTGCCTGAGTAGGGAATCTGGTAAAAATGATTTCTTTTCCTTAAGACCAATGAAGCTTTTACATTTGACAAAGACTGAAAATTAATGCCTGGTTTATAATCTGTAGACAATACAGATAGTGGCGCTTCTCTGAATTATCACTATGATTCTGGCAAGCAGATATAAGAAGCTGCTTTAAATTCCTGCTATGTTAGATGCTGTAGCAGATTTGAATGGTGTTGACCATAGCTCTCCATCTGTCTGCCTTAATTAGTTTTTGTATGGTGCATTTAATTGGGTTTCAGTCATTCCTTACAGCGTGCTAATCTGTTTGTAGGCGGGTGTTCCTACTGCCACACAGCTCTTCCCAGCTTTATTCAAAATGGCAGCTTTTCTGAAAATCCAGTGTTTTTTGTAGACATTAAAAAAAAAATTCTAGGAATAAATTCCATACCTATAGCAGGTGCTTGAATGGCAGGCAGATCTGGGTTGTATCCCTCCAGATTTTGAACAGGGTCAGCAAAAAACAGTGTATAGTGCATAATAGGTAGTCAGATAATGAATGAATGAATGAGTGACTGAGTGGGTGGGTGAATGCATGAATTTCTACTCATAGTGACGTTCTTGCCTGTCCCCTTGTGGATGTTTGTGAGCCATCAGCAGAAGCATCCAAAGATGCTGCTTCCAGGCACACGGTTGGCCAATCCACAGGTTTTCTTTCATTGACTGGTAGATGTATTTGACTTTGGTGACCGTATTTCCCATCAGCTGGCAAAAGATACTTTATTGACCTTGAGATCTGAAAGATGTTTGGATGTTGAGAAATTTTACTTCATGCCATTTCAGTGGCTTGGGAGGGTAGCAGACGGTATTTGGAGTCAGGACCATGCCAGAAACTCTAGGCAGCAGGGTCAGTGCAGGGGAGTTCCCATCAGTGGGATGCTTATGGAACTGCCTGGACTCTCAGTTGCTCTCCTAGGCTCTCGTAGAAGAGGAATGGCTGGCTGCTCAGGGTTAGAGTGAGGTCATGTCGTGTAGCAGAAAGATCTCCTCAGCACAAAGCCGGACTCTACTCCTGATTAACTTGGGGATAGAGTCGTGATCACCTCTATTTCGATGCCAATCTTTTAGTCAGTTCTGCTCAGATAGTAAAAATATTCATAGCCATTTAAAGCCTGTTCTTGAAAATAAGTCAGTCGGTAGATACTTATGGAGTACCCACCATAAGCCAAGGTCCTTATGAGACACTAAGGCTTAAAATATTGGCTGGGATGAATTAGATGGAGGTAGACACAAGATCTAGATTTGCATTAGTGGTGGTAAATGTTCCAGAATGGTTCTGTGCTTTTGGTCAAGGTTTTCTGCAAGAGCAACAAATGTTACTCATTATTGTGACCATTAGATTTAAGCTCACTCACTTCCGTTACATTCACATAATTGATATACATCTCAAAAGCTTTATTGCTTTTATAGCAAAATTGTGCAAAGGTCAGACAATAGGCAGTTTTAATCAAATGTAATTACTTGATTGTAATAATTGCTGGCCCTCTCTTTTCTTTTAATACTGACAGTTTTAAAAGATTTGGGAAAAGGTTTGCTTTAAATGTTTCCTTTCTGTGTGACTCCTAAACAAAAGATTTAGGAAATAAATTTTACCTATTTGCTGTTCATCTTTTGACTATGGATGGCTTCCAACAAGATAAAGATCTCTTTGGTATTTTCTTCAAATGGCTTTTTGATAGTTATTCCTTCTTTGGGCTGATTTCTTTGATGTCAGATATACTATAAGTTATAAAAACATCTTCGAAGCAAAGTTGATTATTTGGGATTAGGTACAAAGTTTGGGTTTTTAAAGACCTGGAGAAATTCAGGTCTATAATTATGCTTCCAAATAGAACAAAATCCATTTTAATTGTTTAACACAGTTGAGCCAGTGTTTATTTCCATGCTGCGAATTCAACCTTTTTTATAACTCTTACTTCTCCTTTCAAATCTTTGATTTTTTTTTAAAAAGCTTGCTACCAGGTACCTGTTAACCTTAGTAAATCATTGGTGTCCTGTGACTGTATGAAAAATGCAACTAATTTATATAATGCCGTCTTTCCAAGTCACTAAATATAGAAATTAGCTCTTTTCTTGTAACATAAGATGATTTATATGTGTGTTCTTGGAACAGCCGAAGAAGTCACAGATCTGAAGAGGCAAGCAGTTGAAGAGATGATGGATAGAATTAAAAAAGGAGTTCATCTTAGACCAGTTAATCAGACAGCCAGACCCAAGGCAAAGGTATGGAATGGCTTGGTGCTTTTTATCTTCCCCCCTTGATGTTTCTTTTTTTGAATATAAAAATTTGAAATTGGATGAGAGCTACATCAGGACTGAACTGTCAAGTTTTAGGAAAAGACCATCAGAAGAGCTTTTACTTCTGCATAAGCATGTTTCAGGAAGACTCTAAATGACCTATAGTAAACCGAAATCAGTATAATAGAAAGTAAGGCATGTTAAGGCAGGGTGCTGTCATCTCCTTGAGAGAGAATTGATATGAACTGTTATGCCAAGCAAAAGTAATTGCTACACACAAACTTATCCTTGAACGTTTGTTCTTGCTATAATGCAACAAATATTTACGGAGCATCTCCTGTATGCCAGGCATTGTTTTCGGCTCTAGGGATAAAGCAGTAAATAAAACAGACAAAAATCCTTGCTTACAGAAGCCTTCTAGTTTAGTGGGGGAGAAATCACATCATTCATAGTGGCAGAACAGGCCTAAGACAGGTTTTGAAAAATGATGAGATTTATGTGATTGATTTTCATTAATTCCACAAACCTACTCTGGGTCATTTCAAGGAGAAAGTTTTGTGTATGAGTGTTGTCAGCAGTCTTCTAAATCAGATCACCATGAGCCCTCAAGGATCTGCCAAGGCTCCTAGGGTCTAGTTCAGTCCTTCTCCCTTCCCTTCCCTTCCCTTTATATGTCCCATTTAAATAAGCTCAGTAATTGAGTTTTTGACATTTTTTCTTGAAAAATGCTTTTCTTTTCTCATTCTAAGTAGATGTCAACAGGTTAGTTGTCTCTCTTCTTCTTCTTTTTAAAGCCAACTTTATGGTTCTTTTCTACTCTCAACGATGCCTCTGTTCTTCTCCAGCTGCTTGAATGGACCTGAGTATCATGACTGTTCAGTGCAAATTTTGCTGGGTTTGGAAAGTCGCCACTTTGTCCCAAGCAGGCAAGACAGCCAGGCAGGGCAGGAGTAGGCGGTGTGGACTCTGCCTGGAGCGGGGCTTGGAAAGAGGGAAAGAATACTTCTCTGCTCCAAGAGTAGAGTCACCTATAGTGAAATGAAAGCTTTGGCTAACCATGTGAAGTAGTTCAGTCTTGTGCCCCCAAGTTTCTGGAGGCAGTTTGTCAGTAAGGGGACGAAATTAGAAGAGAAACGGAGTGTGCGGGAGGACTGGTCCAGCTGTTTCAGAGCTAGCACCCTCTCTGCAGAGTGCTGAGGCCTGGTGGGGGAGCAGTGATGCTGGTATTGGGGTGAGGTACTTGCACTCTCACGCAGCTCCTCCTGGCTCTTTCTCTACAAAACAGGGACAGCTCCTGCCCTATCTGACTCACGGGGCTGCATCCAGGACCAAATGGAATAATTGACTGTGAAAACACTTTAAAATGCAGGGTCTAAGCAGAATCTTTGAAAAGAATACATTTTTATGACTTTTCTTGTCAAAACCATTATGAAAAGAATAAGCGAAACTGAACTATTACTAGAGAAAAATGTAATGTCATAGAGAAATGTAAAATTCGTTTAGGAAGAAAAATACGGAAAAATTCTTAAGTCATAAGCAATCAGTGCTCCATACTTACTTTCATTTTCAGCGTGTCACTTTGTACTTTTTCTTTCTTCCCATGACTCTTCCAACAGTTACACATTATTTATTGTCAGTTCAGAATCTGGAAAGGAACTGAACAAGGACCGGTGGACGGCTGGGTTTTTTGCTGGTAATCATTAAACTATGTAGATGTGGCGCTGAATGACCTGGTCAGTAACCTTTAAAACAAATGGTCACTGCATGCTCAAGTGTAGACTTGTCCTCCATTACCATCAGCGCTTTCCTGAAGTGCCCCCAGGTTATGAGTTCATGCAGTCCAGGCTTCAATGGGCTGATGCAGCCAGAGGGTAGCTTGAGTGGCATGGCGGCACTTTTGGGTATGCCTTCAGGCAGGGCATTTGTTCAAAAGTCACAGCTTGTCACCTGAACAGTTTACCTGCAGAAGTCAAGCCTGTCTTGAGAATACTAATTTAATGGCCTATTTTCTAAGTTCCTCGGTGGTGGTGTTGGTGATGGTGTGGTTAAAATTCGCACCGTAGAGCTTACGACTGGCACTGATGGCATGTCTAGTTCACAGAAAACCTGCGCTCTGAAGGTTAATGCCTTAGTCTAATTTGTACATGAGCAGCAAACTTCTCTCTCTCCATTTTTTTCTTAATTGAAGCGGAATCTTATTCTTTTATTATCTTTTGAGAGCAAAGGATGATTCATGGTTGTTGATCTCCTATTGCTAGATGGGAGAGAAATCACCTCATTTCTTTTCCAGTGAAGGAAAGTTTGGGAGGTTCCTTTCACTAGATCTTACGAGGTTTATCGTCATCTCTCCCCTTTGTGAAAGGAAGTGGTACAGGGGAGATCAGAGGTCTTTTTTCATCTTTTGCATGAGGACCTCATGCCAGATTTTCCCTCTACCGAATGAGCTGACGAATCCACGTCGACATTGTGGGGCAGGCAAATGAGACCCAGAACTTCATTTCAAATTTGTTCATGGTGTAGCCAGAAGAGATCTAGGCTTGTAGTCAAGACACGACTCAGATTCCACCTTCCCCAAGGCCTAACTTTCCTCAGCTCATAAGTAAGATGAAACGATTAGAATACATATCCTCCAGAGTCCTTTATTGCTCTAGCAGCCAGCATTCTCCTGTTAGCAAGGCTCTTTGCTGGTCCCTGCTCCCGATTCTACCATATTGTAGGATTTCCTGAAATGAGATGTACTGGTGCCCTGTGAGCTGGCCTTTGCCTGGAGCTAATGGAGCGGAGAGAGGTTTCCTGCCCTGGCTTGCTTCTGCTCTGCGCTGCCTTCTTTCTGTTCCTCGCTTACTGGCCGAAGTCCAGCAGTACCTATGGAGAAGAGTTAATTATAAAATGTGCTGAATAATTTGGAATTAAATCTTTGAAACTTGGTGTTTACCAAATCTTTTCTATCTATGATGATGACCAAGAGGTAACAAAATGATATTTAGAAGACAGTAGCTTGAGTCCTTTTGCTTTGAATATAACTTCGTATTTTCTGTTTAAGTGCCATTTGGAAGCACTAACATGGCTAATATTTTTCCCTAACCTCAAGACATAGACCTAATTTTAGACATATATAATCACGCACAGCAGCAACATATTATTTCACGTCTTTAATAAATGTCATGTAGAAATCTTTGTTTAATATTTAAAAACTGAAGTATTCACGTTTTTTTTCCCTCCTTAACATTGCAGCCAGAATCTTCAAAAGGCTCTGAAAGTGCAGTGAATGAACTAAAAGGGATACTGGTAAGAATACATTTCAGTTTATTATTTAGTGAACAGGGAAATGTTAGTTTTGTTTTTGATAGGTTTTATTTCCATCTAGAATAAGTCTCATTTCCTTTGACGGTTTACTCCGCTGTATTTAAGGCTTTCTCCATCACAGGTGTCAATAATGTATCAAATAAATGTTGTTTCTGTTCTAAAGGACAGTCACTTTCGGGTGATGGTTATACTTTCACCAAAATTGTTGTTTCCAGCTCTTGCCTTCCAATCCTGGCCAGATATGAGGATCAGTACTTATTTATTAATTACAGAAATATGCCAGAGCCCCTAACATGGAGAGTGGTTTATGTGGGGGGCATGGAAGTTGGAATTCTTCATTTATAGTAAAGTTGAGCTCCTACCCAGATACGTTAGTGTCAAGGTCACATTCTGCTTTTTTACTCACAGTTAAAAAATTTTTCCGTGTGGTCAATGATGGAATAAAATAAAAGTCCCTCTCTATGCGTCATTAATTTCATTTTCTAAAGAGTTATTCATATACATGGGAGAACACGCTTAATGCCCATCTCTAGTCATACTTCTGCTTTCCAAAGCATGAACATTTGCAGGCAGAATAAATGGCTACTGCCCTGTCTAACAGTTGCTGTCAGAGACAAATGTCTCACTTAGAAAATGTTTCAGATACTAAGAGCTCTATTCTCGGATCCTGTTATAGTCCCAATACCAGTTATTATGCACAGTAAGTCAACAAACACAGGCACGTTTAGTCCTATACCTCCACCCCCGTGTTTGTTGATACTGTGTTAATTATGCATTGCATGTAGACATCCACATAATTGTGGTAAACAAAATTATTTTCATCAAGCATGTCTTTAAACAGTAGACGTAACTCAGAATGGCTTAATTATTTGCTTCAGTTTTTAGGTGAGTAGGATCAGCATGGAAGGGAGGTATATCTCTGGCTAACAAAAAGGTTGTCTACCTGCAGAATCAAATATTAAAGCTAGGGCAGGCCACAGTGGCTCAGCAGGCAGAGTTCTCACCTGCCATGCTGGAGAACTGGTTCGATTCCCGGTGCCTGCCCATGCAAAAAAGAAAAAAATTAAAGCTATAGAGAAAATATGTGGTTTTATTTCTTCAGTGGATCCCTTCATCAGAACGTTTTGTTATGCAGCGTTCTGTCAGGGAGAACTCCCTGCGGACAGAGCTTCTGCTGGTTTTGCATTATAACAATAAATCATGTTTGTGAAGATGTTTTAGGGGCACTCTAAGATCTTAGATATAACTCTGAATCATCAGTGAAAGGGGAAACCATACTGACTTTGACTTTTTAAAAATTTGATTGATTTGAAAAATCAGACACCCATATGAGCTACATATGATAATATTTGAATTACCCATGATATCCTATTTCCTGATAATGCTGGGTGGAAACAGGTTCACTAAATTACAGCATCGCTCTTGAAGATCATTCTCACTGTAATTGTGAGAATTTCAAGGAGCAGAAGTCTGTGAACTAATGTACAAATTATAAAATTTTTAAAAAACATCTTCCTTTTCTGAAAACTACTACCATCCTCCTTGCCTCAGATTTATCATTAAATCTCTCTACCTTAGCTGGTATTAATGCATCTGTAGCAGTTTTTATACTGGCATTATTCTTTATTTGCATTAAGTTTGTTTTTTAAAGCTCATGATCCTTTCCCCTACTTTTTTTTTTTTTTTTTTTGCTGAATACCAAACTCCCCCCATTGGCATTTTCTTCGAGGGAACTTCTCATTCCCTTGGGGCAAGAACACCAAATAAATTATTATAAGACAGAGAGGGAAAAAAAAGCCCCTGAGCCTACCAAGAAAATGGGGCTTTATTGGTGCTTCTTGCTGCAGCTGCAGTTCAGACTATGAGGATTATCAAAGTTAATACCCAGGGCAGCACGAGATACCAGTCTTGCAATCGTGGCATGAGAGGAACAGTCTTGAAAGAATATGAAAGCCCTTCAGATTGTGTCCTGGGGATTGTGTCCTGGGATGGAAGGTAGAAAGTGAGCACCTGTGCAGTGAGCCAAGAAACCCTGTGTTCAGTTCTCCGGTGGAACAGAAACCAGGAAAACTCTCCGCATGCGGGTGTGGCCGCCCGAGCGGGATGGGACCAGGCAGCCAGGGACGCCCCTCCGTCGGCGCTCTCTCCTGGTGAGGAGAGCTCGTGCATAGACTGAAAGCAGATCCTGTGTAGGGGAGTTGGAAACCCTCACTCTGTTTTTAAGTTACACAGTTCTCATGCCAGTTTTTAAAGACTCAGCGAAGACGAAACTCATTTTTTTCCAGGCCTGTTTTCACTTAACCTTTCTGTGTACTTTGTAAATAAAAGGTACGTAATCCCTTTATCATAGCCACACAAGAATTTTGAAGTCTGGGAAACCTCTTGAGTCAACCCAGTCATTTAAAAACAACTCTAAGTGAAAATGGCTGTTTCTGAAGAATAAATCAATACAAATTAGCCTAAAATTCTCTTCTTAAGTTCATTTGGCTCCTTAACCAAAGAAATAAAAGCAGCTTTAAAAAAATTGTTTTATGGGTCTTTGCCCAGCATCTTTAGTTTTTCAGAGTATCCAGAAACTATTAAATTGTTTTCCCATTTTACAGTAAGATTAGTCAATTATTATGAACATTTAACTAATGTGAGGGATCGTTAAATAATCACAGTCGTTAGAAGAGATGTGCTGGTTTGGAAATTAGATGTAAATTCTGGGTCCAGATCAACTGCAGGCTTATTATGGTTCCTGGGCCAGACCCCGAGGCTCACCGCGTTTGCACTGTCTTTCTATAAAGGGAAGGGATTATATGTACCATATGGTTTCTAAAGTAATTTCTGATTCTCAAATTCTATGATTCTAATATAAATGATAATTAAGATACTCTTGGTGCTTTATTACTGGGTTCCTTCATCATTTCGTTTGAGAGGCATACAGAAACCTTTCTTTCCTTCCTAATTGCCTCTGTATTTGAAGCTTGCTCATAGATTACCTGAATCACCTACACCAGTTAGTAGTAAATGGAGAAAGAAGTTCAAGGATTTGAACTTGGTAAAAAAGATTCCTTCAGTGTCAGTTGTGATGAGAGGCCAGCTCCCCACACTCAGGAATTCGGGGAAATAATGCTGCTACCCAAATGAAAAATAGAAAATATTGTGAAAGATAAACTCATCAATAAAAGATATCCTTGAAGATATATGTGTATGCACACACACACACACACACACACACACACACACTCACTCACTCACATCTTTTCCTTGAAATAACTCCAGCCATTGGGATAATCACATGGGATGTCCTTGACATTTTAGCAATGTGTTCGTTTTATGCATTATTATAATAGTAATGGTCTTAAGATTTTCAAATGCCTGTTAACAAATGATATAGATGGTTCATTTTTAAAAATTATAAACACAAATGCTTTGGGACAAATATTTCTAGTATATTTTTAAATATTTTGTCTATAGTGACTTTAGTTCTATATTCCTTGACTTGTCAGTGGCAGTCATACCTTACTAAATGACTCTGAGGAATAGATAGAAATTTGCATTGTTAGCCATTAAATAAACCAAATCATCTCATTTTTATAGCATACGTTCTTATAGTGTTATATGCAGCTTGATACTCCTTTCATTATACCTTGTTAAATTTTGCAATACACAAAAAGCAAAATATGTATTTCCAGGGGAAAAAGTATGCTTGATTGAAATATGAGCCTTACCTAAGTATTTCACACATCAGTTTTGGTTAGGCATCTGACAGCAAGAGAATGTAATCTAATATTGTTAGCCAGTTTTCTCCTGACAACAGACTGATTCCCTATGACTTTTGAACAGTTAGGAGAAAAAAGAAGAACTCTCAAAACAAAATGAACTATATCATTTCAAATTTATAACCACCTGTTTCTGCAGTAATTTGTTTTGTTTCTGAGGCCACCCAAGAAACGTGGGTTACCATTTTTAGTCAGTAGAATTCTTCGAATCCTTCAGGAGGTTGGCAGGGGGAAGGGAGCAGGATTAAAACAACCCACAGTGAGCTCAGAAATGCAGAAGACTGCCTTGGTTATTAGCACTGTAGAAAAAAAGCTGCCTTCCGACTCTGGCATGAAGTCTGGCAAGTTATACCAGACTTGAAATTCTGACTTGCTCTAATCAAAAGATTGTAGTTGTCCTGGTGTGTGTGTGTGTGTGTGTGTGTGTGTGTGTGTGTGTGTGTGTCTTATTTATTTATTTAATTTATTTTTCACCCTGGGGCACAGTTGAGGAGGCCCGTACCAAAGAAGTCATGGGCATTTCTCAGGAAAGACAAATGGGCCACTTGTGCTGGTGTGGTGCTAAACCCTTACAGGTAGCCAGGAAGGAATGCATCCCCCAGTGATCTGCACAAACGCTCGGCGGCTCATGGCCCTGGAAACCCATAGCGCTCCCTCCATAACCCACTTCCTGGGGGAGCCAGGCCAAGGAACCATCGCAGGGGGCTGTCTCTTTCTTCGTGAAGGCAAATACCGCCTTCCGCATCTCTTGTCTCCTTCAGTATCTTCCTGGTCCTGAGTACTTTCTCCTCTGTTAGGAAGAAGGAATTAAGATGCCCAGCACTCCCTTGCTCCTCCGTATGGCTGTAACTTTCCCCCTCTCACACCCAAGTCCAGGTGTGATCAGTGCAGGCTCGTCCGTGTGCTGCTGGAGGGCGGTACGTGCCTCCTCTGGCCGTCCCCGCGCCGCGGTCACCAGCTGTGCAGACAGGGTCACTCTGTGTGAAGAATCAGCCACACATATTTCAGTGCCAACAAGGATTTGCGTTCAGTAGCACATGGCTGCCGTATCAAGATGCCGTTCAAAGGTGAGTTTATCATATCTATCCTCTTCCACGTGCGAGCTCCATACATCGGAGTCTTAATCATCAGTGTGCAAGTTTGTACCTTTTCACCGCTCACGTGCATGCAGCTGGCTCCGCAAGAGGTGTCCTTGCACTGTCCTTTCGCTAACAGAGACAGCATCACCATCATCAGTAACATCTTCTTAAATGATCCAGCACAACGTGTTGTTTAAAAATGTGTATGTGAAAAGATGCAAGTATGTAGAGCAAATTTGTTTTATTCCCTCGTTTCCATTTAAATTCTGTAATGTTTTGTTGCTTTTACTTTTATATTATTTTGCATATTGTATTAAGACATTAACCTTTTTGTGTTTGTTTTTGTTTTGTTTTCACTTCAGGGGACACTTAACAAATCCACTAGTTCAAGAAGCTTAAAATCCCTTGACACTGAAAACAGTGAAACTGAGTTAGAAAGGATTTTGCGCCGCAGAAAGGTGACGGCAGAAGCAGATAGCAGTAGTAAGCCGGTTTGAATTCTCCACAGTCCTACTCTTTAACTCTGACACATCTTCCTTTAAATCCTTTCTAACATGAAATGTTCTTTTTTACAACTATTAAAATACTTTTTAATGTGAGTGAGAAGTATTGGATGGGCAGAGGTACTCATGGCTGTTTCATAAGAACTCTTATGCATTTTTGTGTCTCGGTATGTTTATTTATGTATTTGTGGGTAATAAAGCTTTTCTAGGTCTGGTTTGCTTGATGCAAGAGGGCCCTGTGTAAAGGCACTCAGCTCAGGCTTTGGCAGCAGTGTGCCTTTGAATACAAGCTGCAAAACCAGACTGCCTGAAATTGAGTCCTAGCTCTGCCACTCACTACTCCTTGCCTTAAGCAAATTGCTCAACAACAAAATTGTATCTTTTGTTTCTTCATCTGTAAAATGCGAATTATGAAAGCCTCTACCTCTGAGGATTATTGTAAGGGTTAAATAAACCAATATATGAAAAGGGCTTAGCATTATGCCTGGTACACAGTGCTACTATGCATTGCTACTATTACTGCTAATTCATTTACAGATGCAAAGAAATTTTACTCTTCATATGCCTTTAGTTATTGTCTCTCCCTGTGAACCAGATGAATGAGAAATTCCAGCTGCATTACATACTCCAAGTGTACCATCTGAATAAATCTTGAGCTCACAATTTGCGTTTGTGACTTTTTAGGCATATTGTAGACTTCTAAATCTGTTCCAGAATTAATATTGTCTATTTTCTTTTTTTTTCATCAACCTGGTCACAGGAATTAGCAGAAACTTTTGTGAGGTTTTCCCCTGTGGCTAGATAGAAGGGTGACTGTGAAAGACTACCAGATAAAATCAATCAGTTAGAGCTAATGGGCTGAATCTTTTAGATTTAGTTTATGTTCTCTTTTCTTTTCATGTTTAGCCACTCCAGTTAGTCCATCTTAACTTTTAAAATCTTGAGTCATGTGAACTAAATTTAAGTTGCTAGAACATTAAAGATTTGAGCGTAATGATAATCAAGCTCTAGTTTTCACATAGGGATTCATTCACACAATTGAGTTGATTTCCTTTACCCAAAGGTAGCATAAATACCAGCCAGACTCTTTTATTATACACGCCGTTCAGTTTTTAGTTTGTTCTGGATATTCTGCTGTTTAAATCCTACAAAGATTTCCCCTACCCCTAAAATAACTATCTTCTGGGAAGATTAAGGAGTGCCTAAAAGAGTTTCTCATAAGACTACTTTACAAACATTTACTCAGCCTCCATGATAAACCATCATTTTTTTCTGACTACTTGAGTGCTTGAGCCATCCTTTCCATCATTTCATTCTTGAAGTACTCATGTAGGCATCATTGTTACTCATGTAGGCATCATTATTACTCATGTAGGCATCATTATTCTTTAGGAATTCACGGATATCATGGTAGAGCTGTTGTCATTTACGTTTTGTATTTTTCCACTGGCCTTTTTTTCTGCAGAAACATTCTTATTTCACTGATGAACTTGGTCAAATATGCCCAATACTCACTGTTTCAGAGTTATTTTTCAATAGGAGAAATGAGAAAACATTTTCATTTTAGTCAATATGATAATTTGAATACTTCAAAGAATGGAAAAAGGTAGGAACAAGTTTTAGGCATGGGGAGAATTTTTAATTTTATTATATTCTGCCAGTGTACAAATATCTAGTGTATTATTTGAGGCACGTTAGAATAGAATATATATATATATTCAATCGAAGCATTAATGTATGAATAGAGAAATATGAAAAGTAATTGGTGAGGTGGAGGGGAAATACACACTGAGGAGAATGACTTGTAATTGAGCAGAAATTTTCTTTGGAGCTTCCTAGGAGCCAAGACAAAAAGAAAAGGATGGAAGCAAACTTACAAATCAATTATTTAGGTGATATAGACATTTTCCTAGCATCCAACTCAAACAGCTATTTTCCGTGGTCGTGGAATGACATAGTGTAGTAGTGAAAATGTCACTGGGGGGCCGGGGGTCAGAAGGGAAAGTAAGGAAGAAGGGGAAGCAGCATAGCTGCATACTGGAAGGCAAACTACAGAGATAAGGACTTTGATAGATCAGTTTGGGCCTTAAGTACACTTGAATCTCTGAGAATTTTTCTTCTGCAAACAGAGGCCCATGGGAAAGCTTAAATATGAGGTCACAAGTGAAGAAGGGAGGCATCATAAGAGAGGCAAAGAGAAGCAGCCTGAGATTTACAGAATTGAGATGCCACATTTAGTGGATATCTTCCCTAGAGGCCAATGAAGTGCCTTTTCCTTTAGAATTCTTCTTATAGACCTGACGTTCCCTCGTTTTACGTAGCCTTGTGGTCTACCAAACTGACATTTCAAAGAGTTACAAGTGCCTCTTGGAAAACATTGGAGGGTTTAAACAGGATGCAATAATAATAATAATCTTAAACATGTATTTTTCTTTATTTCTTTTTGTATGTAGAAAAATAAGAGCTCTGGCTCAGTTCACCCACTCTCCCTTCTTTTCAATGTCACTTCAGTTGCAGAACAAGCAAGCAAGCGTTGGTGTATTCAGAAGTGGATCTTGCGATCCTACAAGGACATATTGTTTAAAGCTGTCTAGTGTTGCAGTCAACAATTATCCAAGGGCAGAATAGAGCTGGTCTGAAGCAAATCTTTAATTCACCTTCATATTTATATTTTCAGGAGCTATCTTTTCTTGATCCCCCTATGCCTCTCTTTTTTACTCCCCACATCCCCATTCAGTATGAGGCTTAACAAACGTGGGAGGGAAAGGCCTTTTGAACCAGAATATTCAGTTATGTCACAATCGTGTGTGCCTCGGTGCTCTGAATGAAATAGTGAGGAAGAGACACTGTTGCTTTATGGGTGGGGCTTTCCCCCGTACCAGAGGGGACTGCCACCTTCCCACATGGAGTCTTCAGTCCATCAAGAACAGCTCAACAGTTTTCTAGCCAGTTGTAGGTCATTTTTCAAATTAGAACTTCATCCCTGGAGTTGATATGTTAGTACACCAGGCACATTGATATTTAAATATAAGTAAAATTGCAGAGCCTAATATAAATGGTCAGGAACCAACTAGCATTTGGGACTGTACTCAATGGTACTTTCTCCTTTGGGAGACGATCTGACATTTCGTAAGGGTAACGAGACCCTCAAACTTTGTCTTCTTCTTAGTGGCACCTTTCACAGTTGTCCTCTAGCATCACTTTTAGAAATTCTAATATCATTTGCACACCTAAGACATTTTGTAAGTCTCTCCACTTCAAAAGGTTTCCTTCTGAAGTTTCAAAAAGGGTATACTAGAATCTTGCCCTGCGAAAATCTGCCTTGGAGAGAATCTTTCTACCTAAAGACAGAAAAAAAAAAAAAAATCATTATGGTGCATGCTTCAGGATATTTTCAGAGATAGGCCAGTAATTTCAGTAACAAGTCCTATTACAGTTTCTAAATTCTGCCCCAAAGAACAGAAAAATCCAAAAGGTAAACAGCCAAACTCTTTGCCATTTAATTTTTATAATCCCATCTCTATATTTTAAGAGGAAATAAATCCACTTACTTCTCATTCACATTAAAATGGAAATGTTCATAAAAGCTGTTTAATTCTCAAGAAGCCTTCAGAGCCTTTTTAAAGGAGCCTTTTGATATCTTTTCATTTACTGTTTAAAACCAGGAGCTGAGTTTGGGGAAGAATTAACTCTTGAGAGACCAAATGGTTCGAGTCGGGCTGTCAAAAAGCCATGTTCTGTGAGAAGAGAAAAGTTCTCACAGTTCCACTGTTCTAAGGCCTAGGCCAGCCAGGGAACTACGGCTTGGGGGTTTGTGGTTTTTTTTTAAAGATCTGTACCTTTAAAGGTTCCTCAGCCTGGTCCCAGGTGCGCTGAAAAGCAGTCATACCACCAGAGCAGAGCAAATTTCCAGTAGAAATATTTTCAGCATGCTCTTGAAATTTTGACAGATTTGGCCTTTTTGCTCTCTGAGGGATTTTCAGCTAATCTGTTTTTCAGTACCATATTAATAAGCATTACACAGAATTATTAAACTTGAGGTATGTGTTTGGTTTTAAGGTCCAACTGGGATATTAGCCACCTCAGAGTCCAAATCCATGCCAGTGTTGGGTTCTGTATCCAGTGTAACAAAAAGAGCCTTGAACAAGAAAACTCTGGAGGCAGAATTCAACAGTCCGTCCCCCCCAACACCTGAGCCAGGTGAAGGGCCCCGTAAATTGGAAGGATGCACAAGTTCCAAGGTTACATTTCAGTAAGTAATGATGCTCTTTATTAAGTAGTGTGTAGAAGAATCTGTGATGACTAATTCGTGTGCCACTTTGGTTGGTTTCTCTTTGGAGAGATTTTGATTTGGTTGGTTAGCCAAAAAAGGACTCTTCTTCCTTCATTTGATGAACTAACTTCTGATTCAAGTGCCTACCTAAGAGTCTCATTCAGATGCAAAGCAAATACCAGCGTAAAGAGAATTCCTCATTCTGAACTTGTCTGTTAATCAATACAAAGAATTGACCTGGGTGATACCTGTTCTACATCAGAAGACGCTTATTCTTTCAAGATTAAATGTTCATATGATCCCTTTTAAAGGTTCATAAACAGTCCAGGAAGAACCTAGATCTTTCAGAGGCCGCTTTGAAAGGTATATTTTACAACTGCATTTTCTGGTCTTTAGTTAAATATGTACCTTATTGCTCCATCCTAAGAAAGAAAAAACGCTTTACATATAAAGGTTTATATACATAACTTGACTCCTCAGAGTGGTGCTTTGATTGTCAAAGAGTTAATCCTGCTATTGAAGGTGTTTTAGACAGATCTGGTGGAGAATCGAGTTGTTTTATAACAATGGCAAGCTCTTTTTTTTGAAATTAGTCTACAGTTTTACTTTAATTCTCTTGCTGTATGTCAGCTAGTTTGTCACTTAAAGAAAAGGAAGAGGTGAGCTAAATCAGATCAGCCGAATATTATAATCACAGTTAATGAAACCTCTGATTTCCTGTTCTATCAGGAGAAAAAGAACCCCTCTTTTTTTGTAGTTCTTGCTGCCTTAGCTCAAAGGGTGAAACCTGGACAAACGAAGTTGAAGCTCAATTTGAGTCTATTTTTGCCAGCTGGTATTTTCTTCCACCCTTGCGTTTCTCTCATTGGTACTATTAACTTTTTTTTTTCTCTTTTGGAATGAATAGCCTTCTGTGCTGACTTACAGTTTTATTTAATTTCATTGTACTTAAAAGCACATTTCTCCTGCAATCATGTGTTTCCTTTCTTTTGACTAGAGTCATTTGAACAGTTGCAACAGAAAGATGATCTATATTCATTCTTCTTCTTTCCTATTAAATTTGTTTAACACCTTGTTTGACATCAACAGTCTGGCTACATTTGAACCAATATCCAGACACAAAAGCAATTTTGACTGAGACAAGTTAGTTTCTGAGAAATGCTTCAGTATGTGTGTATAGATTTTTTTTTTCCCTTTACCATTTTACGCAGATAAAATCTTAATCAGAAAATACTGCAACTCCTTCTTCCTTTTGTCTGCCTTTTATTCTCCAAAAGTAAGTGGAAATTACATTTCCAAGGAAGGAAATGAAATAATTGCAGGCCCAAGGTCTGCAAAATCTGTGTTGAATTGACAGTGAAAAGGACCCATGTGTTGGCAGACGCAGTTGTTAAATGCCATAAAGGCCTTGTGAAGCTGGCTTATTTTTCATCCTGCCTGTTCAATGACTGCTTAAGAGACACATTTCAATTTAATTTATCTACTTAAAGCTCTAATACACTTCTGTATGCTGCTGTATTAACTTTTAAACTTTATAACCTACTGCTTGATTATTTGGTTCTCGACATTCTTTAGCTGAAATAACTATTGCCATGTATTTTCATATTGACAGTCGTTTAGCAAATAAGAGCAGCTTTGTGAAAAATCTGTTTTTAAGTACAATTAGCCTATACAAATGAGTTTGAGAATTTTGGGTAAGTGCATAGTAATTATTCACTCCCTAGATAGGTAGACTTCATTCATTTATGCTTAAACTTCGCTTTTTAATGACTAAAGGAAGTTTAATGTAGTTACATGCAAGCTTTAAAGTAAAAATTCATCTTAATCACAATCCCCTGAGAAGGTTATTTTCAGAGCTGTTTCTGGCTGACTTTCACTGGTCATTTTACCCTGGTACACCAGCCATCAGGTAGAGGCAACCGACATCGTCTTACCTCATAGACCTGAAGTGTCAAAGCACTTTGAAGTCAAGTCAGCAATTAAAAAGGGAAATGTTCCCTTCGCTATTTAAAACTGTCTTTGCACTCTAGTAGCTGCACCTTTATTTTGAAGGTTATTTACATAGTGTTTCAGGCGTGCAGCACTGCCAGCTCTTGTTTATAGGGAGTCATGGTGAGGGAAGGATGCCAATCACAGTAGCCTCCAATGTAAACCCTATTCCCCCTGCACCGCCACCCCCAGCCCCCACCACGCCGCCCTCCCTCCCTCGCTTCACTTTGGCTTCTTTGCCCAGGTGGCTTTCCACCTTAGGCCCTCTGCTTTTGCAGTCCCCTCTGCCTGGTATGTTCTTTCTCCCATAGCTGCATGGCTCACTCCCTAACCCCATCAAGTCTTTGCTCAGATGTCATCTTCTCCATAAGGCGTACCCCGACCACCAAAGGTAAAATTGTAGCCTAGTTCTCCCCTGAGTCCTGCTTTGTCCTTACACTACTCCATTTCCCCCCATGGCAGTTATCACCTTCTAACATATCAGATGCTTTATTTATTATGTTTATTTTATATTATTTGATATCCCTTGCTAGAATGTAGGCTAGGCATGTAAGGAATTTTTGTGTGTGTGTCTGTTTTGTTCCCTGGTGTATCTCAAATGCCTGGAACAATGCCTGGCATATGTTAGGCTGTCAGCAGAGGCTGATTGAATAAATGAATGAACACATTTTTAGTATCAATAATAGAGGAGAACCTCAATTAATTGCAGTACTCAGTTAACCAGCATTGCCCCGTCATTCAGCAGTCGCATGTTTGCACCAGCTAGATATTAGAGGTTTTATTTATTGGTTGTTTGGTTGCCTAGTTTGTTCTTTAAAACATTTTCTAGATACCAAAGAGCCTTTTATATTCAGATCAGTTTTCCTTATCTTTTTTATTCTTGTACTTACACAAGGTAAAATTACCAGAGATGACAGCGTATCCAGTTGTAAAAGAAAGATTCTGCTGTGTTCGCTTGCTTGGTCTCGGCTGGACAGGGAAGTTTGCTAACCTACTCAGAGAGGCTTTAAATGAAAGAATAGAAACAAAGGTGTTTTCTGCAGAAGATCTTCACTTAACCAGAACATCAAATAACATGTAGCCATCCTCCAGGTCTAGAACCCCATGTCTCCTAAATGATCCCGATCAAATGTGGCCATTTGATAAAGATGCTCACAGTGAGGTTGAGGAGCAAAAGGTAAGGGCGCATCTTCTACCCACAACGCGCCTCTCAGCGTAGGTTCGCAGTAAGACACAGGCAAGTCCACAATTGTAAAGTAAATAACTTTTTAAGAGCCAACGCGGACTTTGTGAAGCCCACGTCACCGTGTTTGTTGTCTTCCCGATGAGTGCTCCTAGGAGGCAAAGTGCTCAGTCCAGCCATGTCGCTGTGTCACTGTTGCCCCCGATGCTCTTAGATCGACTTGGATCGAGGTGCCTGACCACAGAGGAAATGCATCGGGCGGTCTTTCTTGCTTACTTATTTTGGGTGGCGAAGGTGGGTGAGACGTAAACATGGCCCTCAGAACCATTCCACTGGTCTGAGGAAAAAGTTAGGGTCAGCACTGATTTTGAGTGAAGAACAATATGGCTCGTTTCCAAAAGACTTTGACTTTTGGAAGTGGATTCAAAATGTGGAAATTGCCTTCGCTTTGCCACCGTTGCAGGTTTTTCTCGGTGTGGCGTAGACACTTGACATGCCTCCCGTGTGCACAGCAGAGCACTGTGCCGTAGCCAGGCTGAAGCTGGTTGTGCCTAATCTTTCCTTTTTCACTCCAGTTAACTTAACTCTTCCCAACTTTAAATATTCTGGGATGTTAATTAATGGATAACTAGAAAATTAATATTGTTTGTGTTTTTCTCTTTTTTTTTAGTTAATATTTTCTATGACTTCACTATATATTCATATTAAAATAATATCCATCTAAGGGTATATATGCTCAAATATACCCTTATATCAAACAGATGGAGGCTGTTGCATATTGGAGATAGATTCCAGTTTAGGGGTTGAGGATTTTGGAATATGCTTCCACAACATTTTATAGTTACTGCATTTCACTGACATGTATTAAGCCAGGTACTTTTATATGTTATTTTGTTTAATTCTCACAAATCTATAAATTGGATATCATCTCCCATTTTATCAGTGAGAAAACTGAGACGCAGTGAGGTAAACCATTTTCCCCAAATTGTACTCCTCATCAGTAGTTGAGCCCCATTTCATTTGAACCCTTTTTATTCTATTTCCAAAGCCCGTGCTTTTTGAACTGTAATATACTGCATTAAATGTACTAAGAGCTTAAGGAATGGGAGCGCAGGGAACGGCCATAAGGTTTCTTCTATAGAATCTGAATTTAATCTGCAGTTAAATTGCTCAATTAGCCCTCTGACCCTACCTACTCACAGGTATACTTACAGGATTGTCATCTCTTCCTCCCTCATCCCTTCCTAAGTCTCGCCTAAACACATATAATTTAAAAGTTTGTTGCCAAGGGAAGAAAATGTTACTCAGTAAAACATCAGGAATTCTTAAAAGGATTACCAATTGGCATTAGTAAAAAGTCTTAAAGATTAATTGGAAAGAAATTGTTTTAATGTTTTACTTGACAAATGCCCCATAAAAGGGCATGTTTCACCAATAGACTTTGGAAATACCGTTTCAGAACACTAGCCAAAGCTACTTCAAGCTTCAGCACAAGTTTCATTTGCATGTTGTTTTTTTTTTAAATGGGCAGTTCAGACGTGCTGAAGAATAGTTTACTCCTAAAAGTCAGACATTTTGAAAATATCTGCCTCTAATCATTGGATCAGAAAGGTAGTTTATCACATTATAGCATCGTGATAATTTAAAGATTAATCACTATTAATCCAGTTGTTTCGAAAACATACTCAGCCCACAATGAATTTTATTATTGTATCCGTTTTGCCAGGCTGTGCCTCTTTGAGAGAGCTCCAGCTTTGGTCAGTTATTGGTTAGCTCCTTTGAGTTTGTGCTTAAGTGTCCATATGCCATCACGTTTTAGGACATCTGTGTTATAAAGAGAGGCAGAACAAGCGGTCGTTCAGAATGAAGAGGCTGGTGAGCAGACCCGAAAGGATTTCGGCACCACAGTCAGGCAGATGCTGACAATGGCTTGTGGTCTTGCCATCTTGCATTTCCTCTCCAAACAGTCTCATGTAGAAGTAGCCCTAAAAAGCTTTTGCTAAATATCATGATTTACTTGATAAAAAGATTGTTGGGGAATTATAAATGGAGGTAGGATTTAAATACCATCTCCTTCTAACTTCATGTGACTGAGAAAGGAATGAAATTGGTCCTGAGTTATGCTGATTATCTGGTACCTTTGACCTTACCATCTATCCTGCTTGGAGGAAGAGGGATGAAAAAATTTGAACAAGTAAAGGGACCTGGCATACTATGACATTTAATGTCTAAATGAAACACTATATTAAAAAGTTTGATTTTAAGTAAAAAATAAATCTCTATGCTATTTCTTGTTTCCAAATAAATATAAATGCTTTAGGTCTGACAAAACATCCAATTAGATTTGATGATGAGTCGTGCTTTGTAAATTGTATGAAAAAAGAAAAGAAAAAAGAAAAGAAGTAGCCCTCCTAGTCCACAGTGAGCTTGTTCATCCATGCTTACTTTTGTGTTAATTTCTTTCAGGCACATGAATATCCTTCTCACAGCAACAATTTAAACAAGGCAGTCAGCTTCAAAGATGATGTTTCATTTCATCTAGTATCTTCTATGAAATTTTGCTTCAAAAAGAGAACCATTTGAAAGAGAACTTGGATTTCATTGCACCTGCTGCAGTTTGCAGGGCTTTCTTAGCCATGTCCTCATCTCTTGGTCATTATCACAGATCCCTTTATGCCCCAGTTTCCATAGACTCTTCCAGAAAATGCTTCTCTAATTCATCGCTTCTTCAACCCCACATCCCTCTCAAACCGCAAGCTTTATCATGCTCTTTTAAATTTTTATTTTAACCACCAATAGGCAGCTAGCTTGCTTTTTTGTGTGTTTTGGGGGGCCAAAACAGGTCAGATTCTGCTCTATAATAATTTTTTTTTAAATCCCATGTAGCAATTACAGGACTTCAATTTCAATAGAAAAATGTCCATTTCCAGTGAGACCGTTTTTTATTTTAATTTGCATTTAATTTCTGGATCTGTGGAGTTTCTAAATACATGTAACTTTCAGCCCCACACATATTTAGTTTTATAAATAAGAGTTCATCTGGTTTGGGGCATTAACTGAATACCAAAGGGTAGGTGATAAAAGACAAATTTTAGATGTCTCTTGGTAAGTGTGAATCAGTCAAGCATTTCTATCAAAGAAAAAAAATCTGATTGCCTTTCAGGTTTTGAATTAAATGTTAAGATTCGTTTTATCATTGACCTCTAATTGGTCTCTTCAGTTTTATCTTATTTCCGATGTGAAGCTAATGTAAAAATTGAAATTGAAAAGTGCTGTTTTTTTTTTTCTAATTGAAGCTGGAGAATCAGAGTTTTTGAAATGTTACCAAATAGAAATTGAAATTCTTAATTTACTGTTAGGGAAACTTGGCATAAGATTATCTGTCAAACATCGATCTCAGTTGGGAATTAATTTAGTTGGCCATATAACCATTCCTTAAAGAAGGTTTGGGTCAACGTTTTGCTCAAATGCAAACTAGGGAAGTTCTTTCAGCCCCTTGATGGCAAAGTTGGGTTTTTCTTCCTGTTGTTCTTACCACTACCATTTCCTTATCTCCTCTTTCTTTCTTTCTCTCCTTTTGTGTGTGTGCGTACGGAGTGGGGGCACCTTCCCTTTGCTTAGTAAACACTTGTTTCTGAGAGGGGCCTACTCGCTAGCAGATTGAACTGCATGGAAGTTACTGCTTAAGCTGATGCTCTTACACAATTAAAGGATTTGCTCCGCTCTCAACTGTAATCTTAGTACTGCTGAATTGTGTCCGGACACTGCAGGAAACAGCTCTGTCCCAGCAAAGCTCTACCACAAAGGTCCTCCGTGTGTGCCTTGTATATGGACAATTAAGTTTTAACAACAAAATTAGCAGAACAACTGGATGCTCTGGAAGTTGAGATCCCCTCCCTTAGTCTCCCTTCCCTCCCCACAAGTACTTATCCTGTGGACCGCCCCGAAAGCAGTCTGTCCTTGTGGTTTTACAGATGTTCTGAGAGGCAATCCGGAGGGGAACTTCTCCCAGATTAACTGTTGAAGATATATTACACCCATTGCCAAAATAGCTGATTAAGTGCTGTTGAGTATATCTCAGAATGACTCTTAAAATGCTATTGAGTGATTCTCAATTCTCTGAAAGAATTAATTGTCTGCTAACATTTGCTTCCCGTCGTACGCAACTATGATTTTTAAGAGACTTTGCATAAAATATATCATTTCTGCATGAAGAACCAAATTGCTTTTGGTGCTTTGTAGTCTTGTTAAAAGCCAGCTTTCGATAGATTCCTTGGTGGCTCTGTTGCTTTTTATTTGTATATAGTGGAATAGAGGATAGATTTTTTTATTATTATTATTCATATAGAAGCAGCTGGGCGAGCCACAGTGGCTCAGCAGGCAGAGTTCTCGCCTACCATGACGGGGACCTGGGTTCGATTCCCGGTGCCTGCCCATGTTAAAAAAAAAAAAAATAGAAGTAGCTGACTGAACTGAAATGTGATTTCAGATCTAAGGATAAACTGACCTAACTTCTGAAATTTGATAGAAACATTTTTTTAGGAGTATACTTTGTCATATAACTGTATGAAAAGTAGCAAACCAAATTCTTTGTGGTTTCCCATCTTAAAAGGAGTTTAAAGTATATGATAATGGAAAAGTTAAAGAAAAGCTTCAAAATGTTAAAAAAAATATGTTGCCCGAAAAACTTAGAATGAACACACAAGCATTTCGAGCATGGCAGCTTTTTTTGAGAAGCCATTGTTATATATGGTGAATTTTGTGGAATACTTTATGCCTCTTAAAATATTCTTTTAGATAACACTGGACTTTTAATGGCTGGGAGCTGAGTGGATTTCCCACAATGACCGAGTTTTGCAGAATTACAGAGCACCCAAAAAAGATCACCACACATTTCAGGAGCTTTGCTAGAGCTGAAATCAGTTGTAGTTCACCCATTATTAGCGCTGATTTTGCTAGGATGGAATGGTCCAGATTCCTGAAACTCTGTGTATCCATGTATTTTGGAATATGCAGATGTCTGCAGTCTAACTTACACTAGAGGAATAAAGGAATTGGTCTGAGGGCTCATGGCATGCACCATTTCCAGGATGTTTTCTGTGCGCTGCAAGCCGGGGCAGCTGTTACCTGACTGAAGAAAATATCGCTACATATAGATACAGAGATCTTGGCCCAGCCAGTGTTATATAAGTTAAAAGGGAATTCTTGTTCATCTTAAAGGCAAATCTCAAGAGGCTGCTGGCAGATTGCCAACCATAGGTAGCATTTGGTTGTTTAACAGCATTATTTTTCATAATTAAAATTCTGTTTTTCCCTATAATAGAAGCAGAACCAAATTGACAAATTAATTTACAATTTGAGCTAAAATGAAGTTTAAAAAATAAAGCCAAAAAATTTAAATGAGCTTTGCTCTACCTTCATTATATGTAAAGGTATAAATTGGTGGTAATATGGGAAACTTTACCATAATATCTAAAATTTTTATTTTGTGAAGTTTGGGGAAAGTGTGTTATAAGCTCCTGAAAAATGGGATTTCTGAGAGAAACAACAATAGGAACCTCTGCTATAATAGCACACTGTTCGCATGCTGGAGTACTGTGTAAAGGGCTTAGAAAAAGAAAAAAAAGTGAATTTCTTATTTTTATGCTGGGGGAAAATATAAAACTGATTGCCTTTCTGGAGTTTTCTCAGGAAGCTACTTTATAAAGACAAATTTAAATCTTTCCGTTTTCTGTCCTTGAAGGTGGTAAATATGATTGCAGCTTTATCCATTTTTATTGTAAACGAAACAGAGTTCAGACCGTCCGTCTGTGCGTCATTTGTTGGATGGCTGCCACAGACTAATGCAGACGTCCCACTGGGAGACCAGAGAAGAACTATACTTTGATTCACCAGATTGTGTTAAATAGTCCAGCTGTTGCGATTTGAAAGATAGTTACCTCAGAAGTGAAATAGAAATGAACTTGGCATTTATGCCTCAAACCGTTTTTATACTGTTTGGCAATCAGCTTTTCAGAGGTAGCATTTTATAAAATAACTCTCACCGCTTAAAAGTTTCATTCACTGCAATGTTCAAAATGTCCCACCTTTATATCGTCAGTAAAATTAAGCTTGAGTGATATGCAGAATTTGCATGAAATAAGCATTTCCCCCTTCATTTCATGAGCTTTGATTGTACTCAATTGAGCTCAGAACCAGTCTATTAGGGCTCTTTGGGGCATTAGTTAATTTGAATTGCAGCCGAAATGTTAGCTAGAATGTTGTCGAATATAATTGGATACGGAAAGTTGATTTTGAAAAGAATTTCATTGAATGCAAACAGTGATGTGCTTTTTAAAATGTAGAATGCTGAGTTTTTGTCTCTTGTCACAGAATCTGAGAAATCCCTGAGTACCTTTATAAAGATCATCTTTGGCATAACCATTTGCAGTAGTTTGGTTCTTCCGATACCAGGAAATCTGGGAGTCAGGTCGTTCCTTTTACCCTTGGCCCTACTGGCCTGAACCCCACATTCTGACTCTCCTGCAGTTGGGGAACAATAGCTGCCTTCCAAAAGGGCATCCGTGTTGTACCTGGGCATCAGGCTTAGTAGAATGGCGTGGGTTTGTAGATTGTCTCTTAGCTTTTGTTTTGCTTTTGGTTTTTATTTTTGTCTTGAAATAGCCTTTGAGCATATAGTCTACAATCACCCAAGGAAAATATCCATTTGAATGGACTATAAATGACTACCAGTATCAAATACAGCCTGGCAGTATGCTGTGGTAGGATAAAAATATTGGACAGCAAATCAAGAATCCACAATTTGAATCTGGATCTGCCACTAACGGGTCATATGCCACCATACCAGTCATTTTACTATGGCATGGCGTCTTCATCTGACAAATGAGGCGCTTGGATTAGCTCACTATCTATGGTCCCTTTCAGCCCGAACATGCTGTGATTTTACTCATACTTCATACCACCTCTAATATTTAAGTTTTACTTGCAGCACGGGTGAAGGACAGTATTATTTACATAAATACTGACTTTAATTCCTTATTTGTAGTCATTGTCCTTAGGTGCTGAACTAAAGTAGAAAAATCGAACAGAATAATAGTGTACTGCCATTCCTATTGTATTGCTGCAGTTGAGCTCCCAGGATTTCTGCTTGGGAACAGGCTGTGGGCCTAACCTTCTTAGAAGCTCCCACCGTGGCTGCCTACACTGAGTCCGGGTTCTTGGCACTATGGCTGGTGGAGCTTGCAGGGTGCTCTGATGGGTGGCAGTGGACTTAGAATGAGGCCTCTGAAGAAGTCCCCATCCCAGAAGGAGCCGCAGCAGGGGAGAAGAGAAGGCAGCAGCAGTTTGTCTCGACTCTGATTAGCACAGAGGTAGCTAGATTTTTTAGAGGACACAAGAAGGAGGAGATATTGGGAATGGGAAAACTGAGAGGGTTTGGGAATGGTCTGGAAACGGAAAGGGAAATTGGAAGATTGTTGAGAGGGATCCAGCAGAGGTCAGGGGTTTTGGCAATGGGCTTACAAAAGGGAGTCAGGCCGTTGTACAGTCTTCCTGCAGTTTAGATGGTATTGCCTCATATAAGGTAAGATCTCAGGATGAGGTCAGAGGTCCACCCAGGGAGATGGCCTAGCGTTGGGGAAGTCCACATCTAAGTTTGGTCGTGTCTCTAGTGCAACTGCTTGGACAAGATCAGGGGAGTTGGAGCAGCAGAGTCTTTTGCAAGGATTCAAAATTTGGAATAGGGATTCAGGAAAAAAAAAATCAGTGAACATACCAGAATTAGCCTGTGCCATCATCATCTCGTTTCTAGGAGATGATGCCTTTTGTTAACAGCATGGTGCTGTGCAAAAAGCAGGAACAGGGAGACAGGTGCCCCAGTTGTTGTTCTCACTCTGCCACTGATGAGCTATGTGATTTAGGCCAGGCTCTTCCTCTCTCTGAGCCTCATTTTCTTCATTTATAAAAGGACAGGTTGGCTAGATGATTGCCACCATCTCTTTCAGCCTTAACCCATTGGGATTCCAAGTCAGTGGTCGTTATGCTCACATAGGCAGCTATTCTGCCTCTGAGGGTGGCAGTGGATGTAGAATTAGGCCCGTGAGTAAGTCCCCTCATTCCAGAAGGAGCCCTTAGCAGGGGAGAAGGGCAGCCAGCAGCAACCTCCGATTAGCACTGAGGTCACTAGATTTTTTAAAAGGGTACAAGAAGGAACGGGAATAATTGGGAATTTGCATAGATTCCGGGAAATTGCCTACTGTGTGTAGTGCAATGATAATCAACAAAGGGTTTCTCAAATTATAGTTTACGTATGACTTAATAATTAATCTGCAATTGAGAACAATTCTTTGGACTCAGACAATTCTAGGACAATCTCAGCTGACAATACAAAATGGAGTTTCCAGTTCAATCAACATTTATTTATTGTGTAGAGCTCTGAGAGCACTTCCTGGAAACTGTCAGCCTCCAGCTGATGAAGAAAGCTTTTTCTAGGAGATATTCCCTATCCTTTCACCTGTAGACACACATGGCCATCTAGAATGAGATAAATATTTGACTTTTGCATGCCTCCAGGAGATTGGCATGTGTAATGGTAGAGTCAGAGCCAAGATGTGGAAACTGGACTGGTGACTGGACCTGCAGATTTTCTTGTGGCTTTAATAGTTTAGCTAGGTTTGAACTTCATTTCCCAGAATTCTCTTGCCATTAAGTTTCCAGGATAGGGTTGGCTACAGGAGAAATTTGCATGAGATTTGAAAGGCAGAAGTGAACCAGTTGAGCAGCTGCCTTTTTTCTCTTTCTCTTTTTGTTTTCTTTTAAAGCTCTGAAGGTCCTGTAGGGCATGCACTGTTACTGCTCATGCGTGTGGTTGCTGATATGCAGACGTGTAACGTTAGCACGTGACAGCAGTTGGGCCCATAGTTCCTCCAGCTCCCCACCAATTCCCGGGTTTTCCTTCAGCTTCTCCAAATCCTGGGTCGGGTGAGAGACAGATAGAATTCTTGTTTGTCCTCGCTCACTGTCACTTAGCGTCCATCTCCCTCCCATCTTCCAGAACTGCTGGCTTCAGGCCCAGCATCGGGTGCAGAACAATAGACTGCCTAACTGGCTCCCTCCCTCACCTAAGGCCTAATTTCTACAATAAATAGCTTTTATTACTCGTAGTGGCTCTGCTTCTCTGAGCAAATCCTAATGCATAGTCTTCCAGGTATCAGAGAAAGTCAACAGGTACCACTGGGAAAACTATGTTCTAAGTCATGAACAAAAGCAGGCTCAGAGAATGGTGTTTAGAAAAGGACGCTGGTGAGGTTTGAATCTTGTTCCCCACAAAAGACAAGTTTAAATCCTAACCCCGGTCCTGTGGGTGTGCACCCATTTGTAAATAGGACCCTTGAAGATGCACAGTTAAGGAGTGGTCAGACGGAATGAGGGTAGACTTTAGTCCAATATGGTTGAGGTCCTTGCAAACATGGGAAATTGGATGTGGAATTAGAAGGCAAAAGTCAGCGGAACAGACACAAGGAGAGATCTCCAGCGATGGAGGATTGCCAGAACAGTATGGACTCCAAGGGGAAGCCAGCCCTGCCAGTGCCCTGAGGTACTGCAGGCTCCAAAACCATGAGCCCACAAATTCCTGTTTTTTAAGCCAACCTATTGTGGTATGTGTCTTAGCAGTCCTGGAAAACTAAGACGCAAGTCTTTTAAACAGCATGCAGCTTAAGGCTGGGCTGTCATGTTATAGTGAGAGATGCTGACTCCCAAAACGTAGCCACAGATGTCTTGAGAATAGGTCCTTGGCCAGGGAGGATGAGCCAAGTCCTGGTATTTTCTGATGAAACATGCTTTGCCAAATCCAGGCAAAAATGAAAGAACTTGTCCTGAGTACAGCATAGCATTCCTCCTGGGCTCCTGGTTGTCTCTTTGCTTCTACAACCTTCAAGGCAGAGTTATGTATTAGCCAGTGACAAAGACAGCCAAGCCTCACGGTTTGTATAACCAGACAGCCAGATGGAGTGGATTTTGAGCATTTGGACAAATCTTGTGGAACTGCTCAGAAGGTGATAAGATTGTGTGATCATTGAGTTTGAGGTGTTTTTTTTTTTTCCTGTGACTGCATCACGCAGACACTTTCTCTCAACAGTTGAGCATTTGTTCTGTTGCATTTGTTGTGTAAGAGAAACCTGCAGACCTACCCACACCAGTGCCCCATTCGTTCTAAGCCTTTCACAGTTAACTGTTTGGTATTCACTCATTTATTTATTCCACAAAACCCAGAATCTGAGCTAGGTGCTTGGGGATGTAACTGAACAGAGCTGAACAGTCTCAGCCTCATGGATGCTTTTGTTTTATTTGAAGAGACAGACACTAAACAACTAGTTGCATTGCACCGGTATTTAATTACAATTGTGGTTAAGTCCAAAAAGGGAGAAGTATCAGGTGGTAAGAGAGTGTGGAATAGTGGAAGTCAACTCTTTGGTGGAGACCCAGGCAGACCCTTCCCATGGATTCCTAGGATGTGTCCCAACGCCACAGAAGGGACAGGGGTGTGCTGGACATTGCCAACCTTCAGCTCCTTGGGGCAAAACACCCAAATTCTAGCATTTTCCAAGAAGACCAGAGCAGTGTGAGTAGCCCCTGCCCAGCCCACTAGAGCTGCCTCCACCTTCAGCATCAGGTTAGCAGCCCGGGTGGGTGCTGACTGTGACTTCCTAGAAGAGTTAAATGCCAACAACCTGATGTCCTGACACGAGGAAAGAGAAGAGCGTTTTCGGAGACAACTCTCTTTCCACAACAGAATGGTCAGCCACTGTGCTTGAGAACCAGTCACTTCCTGCCTCAGGAGAGAAGAGAAGAGGCATCTTTATGGGAAAATAATCAGCATCTGAAACTCAATAAGGAATTTCTCAGGATACCTGATGTCCCTTTTTGGAAAAAATCTGTGGGGTAACAGCATTTTAGCTGCTTCTCTGCATTCTCCCATCTCCCCTTGCCCCTTCCCCACCCCTCCTCGGGCCTGACCGGGTCTCTTCTAGCCAGTAGAGGCAGCAGCTGCACCCACCACAGTCAGGGCTGTTTCTCCTCAGCTGACCGGCTACCAGGTGGACACTAGGGGTGCAAGGGAAGGGGGTAACTGGCTCCTTCCAACAAGCCAGGTGTGGTGGGCACCGGGCGGCAGGCTGCGAGGAGGAGTGCAGGGTTTGTCCCTGAGCTTTGCGCTGCCTGAGAGAAGCATATAACGATGCAGGTAGGTGTGTTTCCCTTTTTAACACTTCTCTGGTTGATTGCTCTGACTTTTCACCTTCTTTCTTCACTCTTTGTACTCCTAATACATAATCTGATCATTTTATTACTAGTTGACATTTGAAAGACAGCTTTGGGAGTGTTGGTTAGACTTAGAACATTTGGGTTTCTTTTGTTTGTCTGAAATCAGGAAAATGAAAGACGGATATTTTCCTTCTCTGCTTTTTAATTTTTTTTATCTTTTTGATTTAACTGTTCATCCCATAGGCCTCCCAGTAATAACGGATGCCAGAGAAAATACATGGACAGTGAAAAGCAAGCTGGACCAGTTGTAGTTTTAAATCCCGTTTCCACACACGAACCCCAAACCAAAGACCAGGTGGCTGAAAGAGGTCCAACTCCACACGAGGAGAATAAAGATGAAGTTAAACCGGAATGCAAAGAAGACAGCATTGAACAGACAAGA